>CM021107.1:246109972-246168714 GCA_007115665.2 Sequoiadendron giganteum
CTCTGGATGTTTGGATTCTCCTCGGGGAGTTTTCCTCCACCTTGTCCTGGTTCTGGATTGTTGTTTCTTGCAGTTGGCGGAGGCGGAACCAGAACCGGTTTGGTTCCTGATCTTGGACTTTTGGTAAAGTCTTGTTTCTATTCTTGTTTCATCCCCGACTCCAACTCCGGTGTTCCCATCTTGGTTTGACCCCGGGTTGACTTTACCCGGTCAATTCTGTTTTCGATGTGTTCCTCTTTGCCGCAGGCGGACGTGGAACCGAATTGGTTCCTGAACCTGTAATTTCGGTGGAGTCATGTTTCAACTCCAGTTCCGTCTCCGTCTCCGACTCTGACTCCGACAGTGTGCTTTTTTGGTGGAGTCCTATTTTGACTCCTGTTCCGACTCCGGCTTCGGTAGTGTTAGTTTTGGCTTGAAGTCTTGGACGTGCTTGATGTCTGTTTAACCATTTTGGTTGCTCTGTCAGCTGCGATTGCTGATGGGTCTTGGAAACGTGGCACCTAGTTGGATCGTGGTTGGATGGATGCCATGATAGTTATTGTGGCAGTTGCATTTTTCAATGAAGGGTGGCGAGCTCAAACATTTTGGTGTTGGCATTGAATGCATGGACGGCTCGTTGCAGGGAGATCTGTCAGATCTGACTAGTTGCGTGATTTGCAGATGGTCTTCTTTGCTCTTATTGAGTCGGTTACATATGGATGAGAGATGTGTTATTTCTAATGATGGTGAAGGAGAAGAGCCAGACGTGAGTTTGCGAGTCAAGGGTTTAGTCGTGTATTGCAGAGCAAGTGTGAGATGTGCGACCATGAGGTTGCAAGCATAATGCATGATGCATGATGTGAGATTGTAGCAGTTGGACTTGCAGGTTGGAGAGCCGAAGGTGTGAAGAGATTTGTAGAGAGATGGAGAGGGTGTTCGAGTAGTTTGCTTAAGCAATGTAACTGTGAACACTCTATCTCTCGGATCTGGGCATGGGAATCATTGGAGGCCAAATGACTGGGCTGGCCATGAGGCTAGCTGTGAAAGTCATCTGAGGAGTTGAGAGGAATCTTGTGAGTACCTGTTACTTCTCCAGTAGAACAAGATGTAACTCCTGTATTGGCTTTGAGCCTGATATTGTATTGTAACTGGTTTTGTGTTGCTGAATAATACAATGGCTCGAAATTTTGGAGTGTGGGGTTTTACCTGAAAGGGTTTTCCCCACGTATATCTTTGTGTATTCTTTTTGTCTTTCATGGTATCTGTTTATGTTGAATCTGTTTCTTGTTGCATTCACTTCTCTCAGAGGATCAATGGGGGATCAACTGTGCTTGTTTCCGCTTTATAGCATAGTTGGTTGTGTCTTTGTTGTAATTTTGAATTGAAATCACTAAGGCACTACTGTCTTAGATGCCTATCTTGATGACAGACCGAATCCGTATCCCTGACAAGTGGTATCAGAGCTGGTAGCTTGTTGCTCGTGATACCAACAAGTGGTATCAGAGCATGTTTAAGGGAGGTCATGGCTTGATGATACCAACAGTGGTATCAGAGCCTTCTCCTGGTTGCTGAAGTTCTGGGTTTTCTCCTGTGGTGATTTCTTAGCTTGGCAAGCTTGAGGAAGTCTGGAGAAATCGGTTGGTGATTGGTCCTTCGGTGAGTGGAAGTGTGTGCTTCATTGATTCAACATACAGTTTGAAAGATGCTGGGAAAGTATGGAGTGGGTCATGTTGTGGCAACATGATCTAAAAGTCCTGACTGGTAACATTGTTCCTGATGCAAAGGGCATGAGATGTGTTCATGGTTGTGTTGCAGCAAAGTGTGGTGTTCATACTGGGCATCCATGTGAGAGGCTCCTTGGTGGTATGGACTAGCTTGTGTCTTTGTTCAGCTATGGATTGTTGTGCTTGTGCTGGGTGTTTCTGACTTAGCACTGAAGGCATTTTATCTGGTGCTCTGATTGCATAGAGGCTATGAGGTGACCTTGGTGGTCTGCAACTTCTGGATAGCCTGGCTCTTCCTTGTGCTTGTGCATGACTATGGCATTGGAACTGGTCTGAAATGGACCTGTTGTTCCTGTGTGCCTCTTTCTTGCACTTGCATGGTTCAGATTCATGTCTTTGGCTCTGAAGGTTTTGCGTAGATTTTTCTAAAAAGTCTACGGTGCATTCTCTTGTTCTTTCATTGTTCTGGTTTATTGTGATGGTTGTGTGCAGACTCCTGAGTTGTCCAGATGAGCAGTGAATATGGAGGTGCGTGGGTGTTTTGGAAACACTGTGGTTTTTTGCAGGTTTTGCACGGTCAAGGAAAACTTGTGTTTTGTGGAACTGCTGTTTGTTATTTTTCTAGATCCTAGTTTCTGGGGTGTGACTGGATGAGATAGCTGCAGTTCAATTGGTTTTGAGGAGTGGTGTCTTCTCTGCATGGGAGTGTTGGTATGTTTCTCTTTTAGCATTCTTGTGGTATGCTTTGATGGTTTTCTAGACTTTGGTGCTTGGGTTGTGGACGTGACTGGCAAATCAGATCTATTCCTGATCTGGTGTTTGAGTCATGATTGTCTGCTTTGGCAGTTCTCTTTGATTATCTCAGTTTTGCAGTTTCCAGTGCAATGATAGATTTGCAGGTTTACTTTTGGTTGCATCCACGGGTTGTGCAATATTGTAGGCTGTCCTTACCTACATGCTTGTTGTGAGACAACTCGGAAGTGGACTGTCTATATCCACGAGGGTGTAACCGTGTTGTGCAGATCTATTAGCTAACCTTGTCTGTGGTCACTTGTGCATTGGTGTGGCTGTTTTGAGATGAGAGGAGGAATGGCGTTTGAGTACCTAAATAGTCAGTGATGGGGACCTGAAGCATGTGGATCACGATGTCATGGAGAGCTAGGTACACTGGCATAGTGTAAGCTTTTGACAGTGATGGTGTGGTCAGTCATGGTGCTTGGAAAGCTCAGTGTCACGTTTCAGTGGGAGCTTTAGCAATGACTGGTGTCTTCTTTGGTGTTGCATAATTTGCATCTGCATGTTCACTATTTGAAGATGTGTAGCACTTTGGAGCCATGAAGGACCTTGGTAGTCTTTGGCTGAGTTGCTGGTGGTGCTTGACAGGTGATGTTGGTTTAGAGTTGTTTGCTTTATGTCATAGTATACTCTTGCTTGTGCATTAGAGTTTTGGCATGTTGTTTTGCTCTTGAAGACCATGGACAGTTCACTTGAAGCATGGTATCTCCCTTGGAGATGTGTAGATCATGGTGTCATGATAAGTTCCTGTTCTAGGTTATGGAACTTTGACAGTGGTCTGGGGGTTCTCTTTACTTTGAGTACATTGGTCATATGTTGGAGGACTTCATGGTTATTGCAGTGCTGTAGTTTGGAGTTAGCATGAGATGACAGGTGTTGATACTCATGGATGCATGGAGAATAAAGGTGAGGCTTGAATTCTTAAGTGAATGTTGTTGTTACAACTGAAAGTCCGAGAAGCCTGCACTTTGGTTGAATGTAAATTCATCAGAGATCTTGAAGGAGAATGCTCTTAGGTTAGCCATGATGGCTTGTATATCTTGGATGAGCATGTTTCTCTTTTCTTCTTGATCTGCTCGACAGTGGTGTCATTGTGAAAGGTATTTACCCATTATACTTTTCAAGTGCTTTATGTTTTATCTTTCATGTTATGAATCTTGAGTTGGTTTAGATTCTGGAGGATTCATAATGAAAGGTTGGAAAACATAGTTTATCTCCTTGTGCTTTTGAGGACTGAAAGGAGATGGTTATATGGGTAGTTCTGATCTTCTTTGAGGAGCTTACATCCATGTTTTGTTGGATGTTGTCAAGGCTTTTCCCTTTGGGATGTAAAGAAGATCATTCTTGACACAATTGGCATTTAGAAGTGTTTGTAGGACATGTTTCTTGTTGATTTGCAGTTTCTCTCTTATCTGGTCTTGTTCTTCCTGATTGCTCTTGTGACTTTAGATGTGAGTTGCCTTTGTGGTACCGGGTTGGTCACTATTTGTGGTCATGTGTTGTCACCTGGGTGATGACACGAAGGTGCTTGTGCTTCTTTCTTTAGTCAGCTTTGGAGGTGTTTGGAAGAACTATGGAAGATAGTTGAGAGAATTTTTTCTTGCAGCAGGTGGTTGCAGATGTTGCAGATCAGTATGGATGTTCCTTGGAACTACATGGTTACATTTCTTTATGCTGGGTTTGGTGGACTTGGTATGCTTGGATCATTTTTGATGGTGCTCTATTTGCACTCATGTTGGACAGTGCCCTTGCAGTGGGAGTACTTGGATGTGTTTGGTCTATGACTGGTTGACACAGGGTGCTTGTTTGCTACTGAGATGGGTGGGTTTCTTTTGATGGCATGAGTTCACTTTTAGGTCATACCTTTAAGGTATGGGTGGTTGGATGTTTCAGCATGAGCTGTGGGTGCTAGTTTTCAGTCATGTGGGTTTGATCAGTTGGATGAGAGCAGTCTGTTCATGGTTGCCTTTCTAGCTAGTTAGTTTTTTCTTGTTCTGGAGTTTGGTTGGAGTGGTGCTTTGTTGTTTTTTGCCTTTGCCGTCTGGAGGATCTTTTGCTTTCATTCCTGAGACTGTTGTTGTTTCAACTTCGTGTGTTCCTATGTTTGGAGTTGTTGCTTAAGGTGGTGGACATCTTTTTGATGTTGTTGCAGTGGTCTTGATTGGAGTGTGAGAGCATGTGTTGGTCCTTGTTCGGGCTTGTTTAGAGGATGCCCGAAAATCTTCGGCAAGTGGGAGATTGTTGGGAATTATGCCTCAACTTTTTGGTGACCCCCTTTGAAGACTTAGGCGAATTCTCTTGTTTCCTTGGCAAAGTCTTTTGTTTTGGTGGAGGCGGAACTAGGATGGAACTTGGCATTGTTCTATTTTCCTTGTTCTGGGTCTTGTTCCCCTTCCGTCTCCAGCTCCGCTCTCGCTTTCTTGGTTCTTCGAGTTTTGTTCTGGCAGAGGGGGATCCAGATTGGAACCTGGCATTATTCCTTTTGTCATGTTCTGGGTTTGGCTCTAGATCTGGCTCCGGCTCTGGCTCTGATAGTCTATTGCTCTCCACTTGGTTTTGGCAAAGGCGGAACCAGTTTTGGAAGTTGGCAATGTATGTTTGCCATGTTCCTGTTTCTATTCCTGTTCTGACTCCTGCTTTTTTGATCTAGTTCCTCTGGATGTTTTGATTCTCCTCGGGGAGTTTTCCTCTGCCTTGTCCTGGTTCTGGATTGTTGTTTCTTTTAGTTGGCGGAGGCGGAACTAGAACCGGTTTGGTTCCTGATCTTGGACTTTTGGTAAAGTCCTGTTTCTGTTCCTGTTCCATCCTCAACTCTAACTCTAATCTTTTGTGCTCTCATCTTGGTCTGACCCTGGGTCGACTTTACCTGGTCAGTTATGTTTCTGATGTGCTCCTCTTTTTCATGGGTGGATGCAGAGCCGAATTGGTTCTTGAACCTGTAATTTCGGTGGAGTCATGTTTCAACTCCAGTTCCGTCTCTGTCTCCGACTCCGACTCTGACAGTGTTCTTTTTCGGTGGAGTCCTATTTCGACTCCTGTTCCGACTCCGGCTCCGACACTGTTAGTTTTGGCTTGAAGTCTTGGACATGCCCGATGTCTATTTGACCATTTTGGTTGCTCTGTCAGCTACAATTGCTGATGGGTCTTGGATGTGTGGCACCTGGTTGGATTGTGAGTGGACGGATGCCATGATAGTTATTGTGGTAGTTTCTTTTGTCAACGAAGGGTGGCGAGCTCAACCGTTTTGGTGTTGGCATTGAATGCATGGATGGCTCATTGCAGGGAGATCTGTTAGATTCGACTAGATGCGTGATTTGTGGATGGTCTTCTTTGACTCTTCTGAGTTGGTTACATAATGGATGAGAGATGTGTTATTTCTTATGATGGTGAAGGAGAAGAGCCAGACGTGAGTTTGCGAGTCAAGGGTTTAGTCGTGTATTGCAAAGCAAGTCCGAGATGTGTGACCATGAGGCTTCAAGCATAATGCATGATGCATGATGCGATATTGTAGTAGTTGGACTTGCAGGTTGGAAAGCCGAAGGTGCGAAGAGATTTTTAGAGAGATGGATAGGGTGTTCAAGTAGTTTGCTTAGGCAATGTAACTGTGAACACTCTATCTCTTGGATCTGCACATGGAAATCTTTGGAGACTGAATGACTAGGCTGGCCATGAGGCTGGCTATGAGAGTCATCTGAGGAGCTAAAAGGATCTTGTGGGTACTTGTTACTTCTCCAGTAGAAGAAGATGTAACTCCTGTATGGGCTTTGAGCCTGATATTGTATTGTAACTGGTTTTGTGTTGCTGAATAATACAATGGCTCGAAATTTTGGAGTGTGGGGTTTTTACCTTAAAGGATTTTCCCCACGTATATCTTTGTGTTTTCTTTTTATCTTTCATGGTATCTATTTATGTTGAATCTATTTCTTGTTGCATTCACTTCTCTCAAAGAATCAATGGGGGATCAACTGTGCTTGTTTCCGCTTTATAGCATAGTTGGTTGTGTCTTTGTTGTGATTTTGAATTGAAATCACTAAGGCACTTCTGTCTTAGATGCCTATCTTGATGACAAACTGAATCCTTATCCCCAACAATGGACATAAAATATCACATATATATCAATAGTACAAAACATATGTTCCAAAATTCCACATAGGCATACAACAAACAAACCTAATACATAGTCATTTTCCTCTAGGGGAAGGAAAAAGATATCATGTTGCCTTCAAAATTTGGTTGGATGGAGTGCCTAATAGTTCTCTTATCTTTCGTACATGCTCACTAGATATCCTCTCTAGACTCCTCTAGAGCTGCACTTGATAAAATAAAAAGTATAATGTTAATACATAGAAATTGAATTATGGAATGACATATAACAAAATATAGTCACTTACTGCATACAAATAGTCATCATGCACATTTACAACATTACCACATCCACAATCTGGAGTGACAGACACCTATAGCAACCATCAAGATAGAAATTAAACTACATGTACAAGTATCATGAAAAATTCAATAATAGACCATAAAAGAGAAAATATAATGTCAAATCGACTAATTTGTTGCATACCTCCCTCAAAGGATCAGAACTAGCTATTGCTACAGAAACTCCATGATCCATCATGCCACCAACATCGCCAAGGTTGGTTGATGTCAACAACTGAAAATTAAATAACATATCTAGCATTCATATAAATAAGTTCAAGTAGTCCCTTTATAACTATCATAAATGATTAGAAACTGAAAAATGAAAAGAGCAACAATATGACTATCACCAATGAGAAGGAATTAAAAATGTAAAATTGTAGCAACTTCATAGATAAAAATGCAGAAAATTAATGCATCATGAGTGCAACAACTTTTGAAGGAATCTAGTCAACAATGGTGATACTGATAACAAAATTCAATACAAGGTAAAGGTCACTAACAGTTTAAAGAAATTTAAACACCATGTTAAGAAACTTTGGGAAGTGATGGCATTCTATGTAATAGTATAATCCCTATTAGTTGTAGTGACCTTACATAAAAGAGTAAATGGTTGGCCTCATTTGAGACTACAATATAGTGCTTATAGATCATAGAATGGTGAAAGTTCTAAGTCCACTGGGATAGTCCAAACTCTTGCAAATGCTCAAGTTAAGTGCTCATTAATATTCTAATTGCATATGCCAATGAAGTAATGTTAATGAGGGCACCTTGTCAACATAGTGAAAATTCCACAATGAAGTTCACATGAATGAAGTGAGAATTACTATGTTACTAGTAGCTTTCAAAGGGATAATGGAACATACGATGAATTAGGACATGTCTAGGGTTTTACTATAGCACATGATGTTGGTTGTTGAGGTATGTAGAAGTAATGGAGAAGACAAATTTGGTCAATAATGAATGGAAGGCAAAATTTCTTGTAATGGTACATGTGTATAGGATAAAACTTGGATGGACGTGTTATAGCATAAAAGGGATGAAGAGACAAGACCAAGAGGGGATAATGGAACATATGGTGAAATAATAGAGTGTAAAATGGGATGGGAGTCAAATGAGATAATGGAACATAGAATGGACTAGTAGAGATTAGTGGGATCGTCCAAGAGTGGATTGTAGAATGTAGGTTGAACTATTAGACCTTAATGGGATGGGATTAGTAGGGAATAAAGGAACATAGGGTGAATTAGGGGAAGATAGTGGGACAAGACCAAGAGGGGATAATGGAACTTACAGTGAAATAAGAGAGGGTAATGGGATGGGAATAGAAGGGGTTAATGGAACATAAGATGGAATAGTATAGATTGATGGGATGGGCTAGGATGGGATAACAAAATATAGGGTAAAAAATTAGAGCTTAATGGGATGGGATTAGTAGGGAATAATGGAACATAAGGTGAATTAGGAGGTGTCTAGGGTTTGACTATAGTACATGAAGTGGGAACTTGACCTGTGTATAGTAATAATAGAGAAGATTTATAGGATGAAACATGGATAAAGATGGTATAACATAGAATGGGTAAAGGAATATAGGGTGGAACATAGGGGATGATGGAACATAGGGTGAAATAATAAAGGGTATAATAAGATGGAAGTAGGAGGGAATAATGAAACATAGGATGGAATAGTAGATATTAGTGGGATGGGATAGGAGGGGATCATGGAAAATAGGGTGAACTATTAAATGTTAATGGGATGAGATTACGAAGGAATAAAGGGATAAAAAGTGAATCAGGAGAAGATAATGTGACATCATCAAGAGGGGATGATGGAACATAGAATGGAATAGTAGAGATTAATTGGATGAGCTAGGATGGGATAATAAAACATTTGTAAGGTGAACTATATTAGAGTTTAATGGGGAGTAATTAGGAGGGAATATTAGACCATAAAGGGAATTAGGAAGTGTCTAAGGTTTGAATATAGGAAATTTTTTATGGTTAAAATGACACAAACAAAACTAAAACATAATATTTCTACTCTATTTCTCCTGAAAAAGAAAGACAACATGTAGTAGCCTAACTCCCAAGGTCCTGGTAGTTGGTTCTCAACTGTCTGGTGTCACTCAATCAGTTCATGCAACTTTAATGTTCAAGGGGCCTATGCTGGTAACAAAATATTCAAAAAATGACTCTTCTTATCGAAATAGTTCATGTAAATCAATGGGTTTTTAAATAAAAGAAAAAGATAGAACAAAGGGGTAAACTAGTAAATATGAATCAAATATATCTAGTATCTAGACATATGCCTTCAACAATGAATTTTTCCTAACAGATAATCAAACTATAATATGACACAATCTATAGCATAATCTATACCACTACATACATTTTAGGTGCTTAATTCACTTCGCAATTACTCTTCACAAATATTGCAAGGGTTTTCAAAACAACACACATTCATTCATCATCAAGGTTATAGATCAACAGACTTTTAATAATTTCAACTGAATGACAATCTAATAAGATAATTCTTAAATCTAATTCCTTAAATGACTTTCATCATTCAAGAAACTCTTATGTTCAGCACAATCACTGCATACAGATAGATTATAACTTATCAGCCTTATCAAACAAACAATTTAATTCTAAATACCATATTTTGAGAAAACCTGTAATTCTATTAACTATAAAAGATCAAGTACAATGTATCTCTGTAAAATCACTACAAAATTCTATCTCCTAGCATTAGATAATCCAATATAATTCTCAATTAGCTGACCTTTACAATATGATACCCATCAGGTATTTATAGATATACAAAAGTTCGAACTCTACTTCTAGTTTAGGCATTCCACCTTTTTAGGAACTAAACTTTCTTGGAAACTCAGATCAATTTGATCTTGAGTCCTTACATTAAAACTTTCAGTTTAAACTAAAAATAGAAGATAGAAGAGAAGAGGAATTCATGCGCTCAAAAAGCTATCAGTGTTGCATGCAACATGCAAAGAAGGAGAACATAATGCATGCAAGATTTCATGCATGTGAAGCCGGATCCGCAATGAACTCATCATAACTGGTGAAGACTTGTTGTAATGTATCCATTTTTGGCCCATCAATCCAACTATCCTCAGATTTGATCCAATCCAACTCTGCTGCAGCAAATTCTTTCATACTCTTTATTTTCATCAATTCTCTCCCCGCAGCTTTTATCTCTTCTTTGAATTCTACAAGCTGATCTATTACCAAGTCTTCTCCTTCATCCTTCTCCTGCATGAGACCTTTAAATATTTCATTCCATTTCTCTCTAACCTAACTCAAAGGCATGCCATCTTTTGTCATTACATTCACATCTACAATTATGGCCATGACTGCTTCCAACTCTTCCAACTCCTCAGTTAAATTATTATCTACTTCCTGAATCTCATCTTTATGCTTGCTCAAAAAGCCAGTCCTAAACCTGAGTATGCGAGAAGTCTTCTCCACAAAGTCTTTGTTATCATCCTTAAGTATAGATTTTTCTAGAAGAGTAGTTAGAGGCAATGTATTTACCTTTTCTAACTTTTCACTATACTCCTTATACTCTTCTTCTTATTTTTCTGATGCCTCAATGTATTAATGCATCTCTTTTATTACTCCTTTTTCCTCCTTGTAGGCTTCAAATCCTTTTTCTAAAACCTCACCTACCTCTCAGTTCAATTTTTCTATCCATTTGTCTACCATCTTTGCCTTACCTCTAACTTGCACCAAATCATCTACCTCCTTTTTGCTTAACAAAATAGGAGTCTCAATGGTTGCAACTTGTTGTGACCTTGGAGAGGAGACACTCTTCAAGAATGAATGCAACTAATCCAATTGAGCTTTAAGCTCATCTTTCTTTTGCTTGTTTGTCATCATTCTTGATTTAGTTGTTGAAGCCACTACATCAATCAAATCCATTTGTTGATTCCTAGTGGGTCTTCCTCAATTGACCGTACTCAGCTGATAGTTTGTTAGCTGCATATCCCCTACCTCCTTTTCTGTCATACGCATGGCACATTTAGCAACTATCTCCCCTTTATCTGTGAGTCCGGTAGAATGTAAGATTTTAGCCTTCTTCTTAGGCCTTTCCTACTCAATCCCCTTCATCATGTCCTCCCAATTGAGAGGTTGTGGAGGTGTTCTTGCTCTCTTCTGTAGGTCTAACTTCAACCAAGTAGGAGCCATTGGACTAGTAGTCATCATAGAAGAGGAAGCAGCAATTGTAGAAGATGGTTGAGTATTTACCCAAGATTGAGAATCAACCTTTTCTTTCTCTTGTTGTTCCTACAGCACATGCATTTGTACTAACTTCTCAACCTCTTCTCTATCCTTTTGTTCTTTTATTTTCCTTTCTTCCTCTTCTTCCTTTTCTAGAGCTTCCTTTTCCAATGTCTCTTTTTCCAAAGCCTCTTGTTTCTCTTTTTCTAACCTCCATGCTTCTAAGGCCTTGAGTTTCTCTGCCTTTGCATTTTCTTCTTCAGCTTGCTATTTCTTCATTAGCTCCTTAGCATCTCTTTTCTTTCTCAGAGCTTCAACTTCTTCTTCTTTCTGTAGAGCTTCCTTTGCAAGTTTCAGCCTAGCAACTAAGACTTCTCTTTCTCTTCAGTTCCTTGCTTTCTCCTCCTCAAGGTCATGGATTTTCTATATTAACTCCAATTTGTCATTCTCTTCCTTGACCTTAAGTTCATTCTCTTGTTGCCTTCTTTGTTTTTCTACCTCATTAGCTACTGCCTTAGCTTCTATTTCCTTTTGTTTCTCCGCTATAGCCCTTGTATTAGAATCTCTTGTAGCATCTTCAAACATCTTCCATTGTTCTTCTTGTGTCAGAATCTGCTCAATACTATGCTCTAGAGGCATGTTTTCTTGCAAATCTTTCTCCGATAGAGTCTCACTAGAATCTATCTCTACTTCTAGAATTTCATCCTCTACCTCTTTCCCTTTGGCAACTTTAGCCATGCTATGAAGTGCTCCTTCCTGAACTTCTTTACTCTTCTTCCTTGTAAGCGGGACTTGTGTGGATGATTCACCCAATGTGGGTGTTGAGATAGCAGATCCTACTGGAACATCTCCCTCTAGTGCTTCTTCTTCTTCATCTACCACCTCAAGTTCTATTTCTTCAACATCCAGAGGAAGGAATTCTAATGGATCCTTGGAAGGTGTCTTTCTCTTGATTCTCTTGTATCCTTTTCCCTGCTTAAGAACTGGTCCTTGAAGAGCTTGAGTTTTCATCATCAACCATTTCACACTTCTATCCAAGACTATCCTCCCAATTTTCTTAATGTCAATTGTTTCTTCAACATCCCAGTCAATTGGATCTAAGCTCTTGGTGCCAATGTTCAAAGCTTCATATGAAGGATCAAATACAATTCCATCATCCACCAACGTGTCAGGAATATTTTCTTTAACACCTAACTCTGCCATGAGTGCAACCGACAATCTTTCATAGTTCTTCTTTCTCAAATCATACTCATCCTGTCGATCACTCCAAAAATCTTCCAACAAGTTAAAATTCCTAGTGAATACTAAATGTAATAAAGCATACATCTTCTTCTTTGGATCAAAATACTTACGAGCTGTATACAATCCCAATTTCAATTGTATAAACTCATTACAAACCACCTTTGCTCCCTTCAAGTGTTGATAGCTATATTCCCCCAACTTCATGGGAAACTTTTGACATCCAGTCTTGTGCTTGATCCCGAACCGAGCATTAACTCCAATGGCTTGATATACAAACTCCATTAGCACTATCCTGTTACTGCAGCACCTTGGAAGTAAATGTGGATGAACTTCAAAACCGGCCAACCTAAAGTATGTAAACTTAGGGTACTGGATGTACCAACATCCCACTCAGCAATAAAAGCCATAGCTTCTTGACTTAACCGATATCCTACATCTCCAATTAGTTGGTTGATAATCACATATAAAAATGCATCATTGACTCTTCTAAAATGAGTCTCAGCAACTTGAAAAGATAACTGATCATAATGTTCCCATACCTTCTTCTGCCCATCCAAGGCTCCCATTATACCTACTATGTTTAAACCTAGGAAAATCCCCAATCTTGCTGCAACATAAACCACATAAGAAGTCATGAAGAATGATTTAGTCTGTCTGATCCTTATGAGCTGATCATGTATGGCATCAGAAATAATCATTGACCAATCAAACTAATAGTCACCCTATAATACTATTTGAATAAAATGAAACATCCATTCCTTGAAGTGGAAGGTATCCCTCTTCCCAAACACTCTAGACAACATCAATATTAAATCAGACATTTCCTTCTTGAAATCTACTATCTTAGGTTGGTCTACAAGTTTGCTCAAGGATTTCTTCTCTGTTTTTAACCATTTTTTGTTTAAGTGAGGCTTATTGGAGTCTTTATGCTTGCTATATTTCTCCAATGCCTCTGCTTCAGTTAACTGCACCAAGTTCTTGGGATTCGGAACATTAAATATAGTTTGGAACATTTGAGGAGTAAGATCAATAATCACATTATTCTGTGAATCCATACATAGTCTTGTAGCAGGATTGTAAGTACTGGCTACTATTAATATCAACTCTGGACACCGAACTGATAAAGGGAACACAGTGATATGTGCAAGACTAGAGTCAACAATCCTTTGTGTTCTCCCTATCAAGTTTTCTCATTCTGCAAAGGTCTCTTCATGTAATTCTACAAAGCTGTACTGGCCCAGATTGGTATCCATGATATCTGACCAGTTTGATTCCACCTTGCTCACTTTCACCACTGGATTCCTATGATCATACCTTAATGTATAAGGTAGCTGTTATGGCTTCACCTTCTTTATTTTTGGTGTTGTTTTTGATGTTCTAGCTGGTTGATTCCTTCGAGCAACCTCTCCTGATGTTCCTAACATCTTTTCAATTTTCCTACAAGAAAACCTCTAATTAGATGTTTAGATATCATCATAAAACATGCTTTTAAAACATACTTGTTACACATACATTGGAGTTGGAACCAGACAGAAACTCAAAATAATCTCTTTTACAACACTACCAAACTCGGAGCAAAACCCAATACAGATACTTCACTTAATAACAAATGGGCTTGGGGTCGGAACCTAGATAGTGGTTGAAATCGGGATCGGAATGAAAAAAGGATTTGATTTTTCTTCAGATTTTCCAATTTTCATATCTGGTTTCAACTCCACCTCCGTCTCCATCTAGATTATCATTACCTTTTTCAAAGAAGACTTCCATTACATTCAGAGCCAGAAACGAGATAAAAAAGGAATCGATAACTTTCATAAAGATAAAAATTCTTAAGTCCATAATCGATTCCGATCCCGCCTCCATTTAAGTCATCATTATTCTTCAAGGAAACCTTTTAAGAACTCGAAGCCGAAAAAAGGATAAAAAATAAATCGATAAATTTTGAAAAACAAAATTCTTAAGTTCATAATCTATTCTAATCTTGACTTCGCCTAAGTTAATCATGACATCATCAAATATTTTTATTCATTTAACACATAACTTCATGATTAAAACCGAGGTTAATTTAAAAATGGAAAAGGAGCTTTAAAACTCTACACTCATATGACCATGGGGAACAATTGCATTTTAGGGCCATTATTTTTAAATTATTTAGTTGTGATCACTAAAAGACATGAAACCCTAAACTAACAAACTTGATAAAACTAGGGCATAGGTTTAAACCTTACCATTTTACCAGACCAAAACACACGATGAAACCCTAATTAAACAATAAATCTAATCTACCCTAACTCACTGTAAATCATTAATATACCTCACTGTAAATCTCTAACTTTATCAAATGCCATTAAAACCGTTAATCTAATCTAATCTACTGCAAACCAAAAACTAGCACGATGCAATCACGATTAAGATGTGAAAGCGACTATGCCTAAAAATAGAAATAAATGACACGACAGTACAAGAAAACAAAGATTAAAGTAAAATAAACAAGACCAAACAAGAACCTGCTCATTCAATCATATCGATAATCATAGATTTTCCTTAAAACAAAATGATTGAACATACGAGCAGATATAAAGAAAAACGCAACAAGCACGACCGTAAATCAACAAAGAACAACAAAGATAAGAAACCTACCTCAAACACAAATAAACCCAACCTAACTTTCTGAATTGATTCGCACACAATATCCTTTCTCCCTCTCGATCAATTTGCTCAAAACGAACTCTACTGCTGCTCTTCCATGCTCTTAGATCTTTAACAATAACAATAAAGATTGGTTTAACCCTTAATAAAGGTCAAAATGTGAATTTCTACCTACATAGGCAACTACCATTAATGCATTAAAGCACAGTGAAGGAAGAGTTGTAACTGTGAGAGAACAAACACTTCTCTATAGTACCACTTTAGTCAAAAAGTCAACGATCAAAACTGGCAGAGGCAGATCTAAAATGGAAACGGAATCTCAAATTTATGAAATTTCCAAACCCAATTTCCATTATGGGTTAGGGTCCGCCAACTAAAAACAAAACAAAATAAAATACAAAAAGTAAAAGACCAACCTAATAAAACAAAACACGAAGACCAAGACTAAGCATAAATGAAAATAGTGGAGGCGGGATCAGAATAAATTGTGATTTTGAAAAATCCGATAATGACCATCCTAATACCCACTCCGATTCCGCTTCCGCTAAAGACAAAAACAAAGGAAAAAGAAAAAACTGTCGGGATGGAACCAAAACAAGTCTCAAAAGAACTTTCAGAATCCGATTCATTTTCGATTCCAACTCCGACAAACTAAATAAAAATTAATCAAAGTATTGGAAACAAAATGAGTCCAAACTTTAATCAAAAACAATAAAGGACCAAAAACAACAAGGGGGACCCATTTTGACCAAGGCAAAACATGGGGTGGTTATGCAAGGTATAACAGAAATGAAGTGGGAACTTGAGGTGTGCAGTAATAATGTATAAGAGATTTGGTCAATAATGAGTAGAAGGAAAGGTTTCTTGTAAAAATGTGTATAAGATGAAATATGGAGGAAGGTGGTATAATATATAAGGTGTTAAAGATTGGGATCTGTGATATTAAATGGTTACAATGTGCATGATGAAAGGAATGAAAGAATGATATGGATGTTGAATGGTAAATATAATTAGGATCTCACAAGACTAACCAATGTTTGTATTTCTCATCAATTTTTTAGATTTGTATATCCAAAATTGTGAAAACTAGCTAACATTGTTTTACAAAACCATTAATGAATAAAGGTTACCTAAGTGAAAGTTGTTTGAGGACATGAATTGCGAGGTGTGGAGGTTGAAGGTCCGCCAGCAAACTATTTGACATCCAAATCATGTTATGAGACAAACATTAAAATATAACATTCAACTGTTCAAATGTAATAATAATATCTTTGATACTAGTTGCATACCTGTGGACTCAACGTCAAGAACAAATAAGGGTATATAGGAATATAGAACATCTCATGAACATTCTGACCCTGAAATTTCATCATATTGACTATACTAATTTAGTAACTCTTAATTTAAAAAATATAATTTAATAATCAAAATTAAATGAACTTGTTGAATTTTACTTGGGTATCAATGTCATATGTATTATTTAGCAATTCATCTATCATAGCCATCCCCTCTGCAACTGATGTAGACTGTGTATTTGCATCCGAAACACTCTAATAATCGTACGTTCAAATAGAATTGCAAGCACCACTATGGTGGGGTGGATCTCGAGGCCTACATGTCTCCTCCATATCAAGCTCTACTAGAGGCCTGAGACACTATATAATGGTTTGGGTGAGAGAGCTAATCAACTCTAGCATTTCCACCTCTACATTGTCCTTAACAATGGAAGGGATAGTGACATGCTCCACCATGAGTTTGGCGAAGAGTGTTGGTGCCAATTATGGATTACGTTATGCACCAAGTCTATCATGTGTGGAGCCCCCACCTCTACCCTGGAAGTCTAAGATGTCAAAATAATTTGGCATCTTATTAAGGAAAAACTCATAATAGAGTTTCCTCAAAAATTATTGTGGTACCTGATGGTTATTGCATGGAGGTTGGTCAAATACCATCCACCACCACTCCCAAAATTTATTTTTAATTAATTCATGGTGGCACCAATGGATGGGGAGCCTCCTACATGCATGAGACAAAGGTGTGTTGGTTATCAGGTTTGTAAATAGGGCACACAAGTCAGCTTTGCTATTTTTTTGTTTTCTCACATATGCATATGACAAACCACTAGCATAAAATTGTCTCAACTCATGCCTCTTATTTGACCAAAAATTTATTTTGTCACTAATTTCTCCTACATGAGATACAATTGACTTCAATGATTTGGCAATCCCTCTCCTATAAGGATAGGTTTCGACATGCTCAGTTAATCTTCCAATTAATTGTTCAATGTCTCTTTTGTTGTTTTCAATTTGATTTAGGATATTTTCTTGTGTTCCTCGAGGATGCCTATGAACTGATGGAGGGGTTTCAAGTTTTTCTTGCATAGGAGGCTCTTCATGAGGGGTTGATTATGAATTCTCAATATTTGGAGGTGGAGATTCATTCCCTAAGAATTAGAACAAAGTTTTATTAAAAAACCCTATTTCAATATACATTCTAAATCAAATTAGAAATAAATAGAATAAAAATACACATCTCTTCACAATCTTCGACCTCTCTGATGTGTTGGCAGAATCCTCATGAAGAATTACAAGCTGAGTGCAAAAAATGGAAGAGATTTTGCGAGCATGAGTTACAGAGAAGAAAAATCCAAGCCAAGCCCCAAGTTCAATAGAAAATGGAGGTTGAAATGCATTTTTTGTATTTTTATTCACTTTTCACATTTGGCGAGCGCCAAATTTGGTGCATGCCAAATGGGTAAGTCATTTGGTGCATGCCAAATTTGGTGTGTGCCAAATTGATAAGTCATTTGGCGCACACCAAATGGATAAGTCATTTGGCACACACCAAATTTTGTGTGCACCAAATGAATTATCAATTAGTCACATGCCAAATTTGGTGTGCACTAAATGATTTATCCATTTGGTGTGAACCAAACACTCTTTTTTGGGTTTTTTTTCATTTTTTTCCAATTTGACATCAAAATTGTGTCACAGATCCATGCACTTACCCTGGGAGGGAGTGAGACTTGAGAGAGAGACTAATACACTGGAGAAAGAGGGTTATCTAGTTAGGATGGGAGGGAGAGACCTGAGATATAGGGATTATGCGAGAGGGGTTTGGAGTGAGAGAGAGTAGTCTAGGTAGGGTTGGAGGGAGTGAGATCTAAGAGAGAGACTTGAGATGGAGAGAGAGAGAGTTATCTAGTTAGCATGGGGGGGAAAGACCTGAGAGAGGGAGAGGGGTATATTATATTGACTAAAAACAACTAAAATAATCGTGTTCCTTAATCACAACCTTATGAAACCCAACTATGAAAAGATGCTTCACAATTGACCAAAGGTACATAATGTTGGCAACACAAGGGAAGACAACTGAGAGGGGGGGTGAATCAATTGTCACATAATTTCAAACTTATTAAACTTATTAACCTTTATTCTTAGATCTAATTAATAACAGTTAAAGCATGAATCAACAACACATCAAAAACACACATAACACCAAGATTTTTGCGCGGAAACCTTGTTAGGCAAAAAACCATGGTGGAGGTTAATCCACAAGTTATACCTTGTTAAAAGAATAAGAATAATATATGAGGAATGCACATGCATTCAGGCACACTACCTAGAGCTCACTACTCAAAGGAAGACTCATTGTCTTATAGAAAACATTCATATTAAATCCATCTGAATAATTTGACTTGAGAAAGTAGCATCTACTAATGCTTGAGTATAGTTCTGGTTAAGCACATGAACACTTCTTCAATTTCTTTTATTCTTCTTCACATTTTTTTGTTCCTTCGAATGATTTGAACCTTTTTCACACATAGCACTCACACACTTCACATTTCAAATTCTTCTCAAATGAAGAAACAATCACTTATAACTATCTGCAACAAGAAATTACATTGTTTCATGTTGGCTTCAACACAATAATAGAATGAATGCAAAATGTCAGCCCAAAAAAATAAATATTATCAATTTGAATCAACCAAGGTCAACCACAACATATTAGAGATCCAAAATAATGTTCTCGAATACAAAACACTTTCAAAGATTCTTCTTCGAAGATCCACAACACACTTCAAACACCTTGTCAATCATGAACATGCAAGAGAAAATCTCGGAGCACGAGCACAATGATCAATGCAGATGTGCAACACAAATAGAACATGATCTAGAAACCTCCATGAACACCACAATAATATATGGAACAACTCAGATTATCAAATACACATTATCTTCTTCCATGAACACCATTTATAGTAACATAATAGCTGTAAGAACACATAAATTTATAAATTGCTCAAATCTTCATGCGCACCTCTGAAACTTTCAGAGTAGAAACTAGATTGGATTGAAAGAAAACCCTTGAATCCACAACATCTCACTATCAACATTGTACTAAAATTTCTACCATATTGATCTTCATTGCTTCATAGATAACCTGTAACATATTTTATTATGATTTTCTAAATATCCTTGACATATACAGTCTTAAAGAAACTAATGCTAATAGTGTTGACATCAATGAAAACCACATATCAGCAACTCAACCACAACATCCAACAATCTCCCCCTTTGGCATTGATGGCAACACATGATGTGAAAAACACACCATCAACGCAACTGACTCTTCTTCCAACAATCTCCTCTTTACACATTGCTCTTCTCTCCATTATTTCTCCAAGAATTTTTCACATTACTCTTCTCCCCCCTTAACATCAATGGAAAAGGTACACAAGCTCTTAACGACATATCTGAATCATTTGACTACTCCCCCTAAGTAGCAACCACCACAACATTAATCTGAATCAATATATGACTGTGAATGCATAGACTGATGCAAAGACTATGCATCTTAGTTTTGATTAGGAGGGTAATCACCCCTAAATTCCCTCTGAGATACTCAAAAGTATCCTTGGGAAAAGGATTAGTAAATATGTCTACAACATGTTCCTTATTAGGCACATACTCTAGTCTGACTTCCTTATAACTCACCTTAGCTCTTAAGAAGTGGTACTTGATAGATATATGCTTAGTCTTTGAATGCAGCACTGGATTCTTAGAAATATTTATAGCACTTGAGTTATCACATAATATGGAAATAGGTTCATCATACACAACTTTGATATCTTTCAACATTTGTTTCATCCATAATACTTGAGTGCAATTATTAGCAACAACAATATATTATGCCTCTACAGTAGACAAAGAAATGACATTCTTCTTTTTTCTAAACCATGAAATTAGTTTCTTTCCCAAGAAAATTGCGCCACCACTAGTAATTTTCATGTCATTCACATCTCCAACCCAATCAACATCAGTAAAGGAACTTAAAGTAATATCATCATCTTTAGGATACCACAGGCCAAAAAAAACTGTTCCCTTCAAGTATTTGAAAATTCTCTTCACAACAGTCACATGAGATTCCTTAGAATCGACTTAAAATATAGCAACAATGCATATAAAATTCATGATATCAAGTCTAGTTTGAGTCAAATAAAACAATCCACCAATCATTGATCTATATCTAGTTCGATTTGCCTCTAGATAATCATCATCTTGTGTCAACTTACATCTAGTCACCATGGATGTACTGACTAGTTTTGAATCTTCCATACCAAAATTCTTTAGCAGTTCTCTCACATACTTGGACTAAGATATAAAGATCCCTTTATCTACCTGAATAATTTGCAATCCCAAAAATAGTTTCAACTCTCCAATAATTGACATCTCAAACTCATTTTGCATCTCATTAGCAAACTTCATGCACAAACCATCATCTCCTCCAAAAATGACATCATCAAAAAAGACTTCCACAAACAAATCTTTATCATCATCAATCTTGAAATATAGATTACTATCAGCAATACCTTTGTTAAATCAAAGCTTCAAAAAATACTTATCCAATCTGGCATGGGTGATCCCACAATACTAGTTTATAATTTTTGGGCAAACTAGACACTAAACTGATTTTTTAAAACTAAATATTCACCTTCGGGCTCCTATAGCGACTAAACAGTGAGGAATTTGAAGATGATGCAAACTAGTGATTTGTGAAATTTTCTCTATAGATTCTAAATATTATTTTTTCAAAATTTTTAGAATTAGATTGCACTTATTTTTCCATCTCCTTTGAAAAATAGCTTTTTGAAAAAAACAACATTTTTAAGAAGTGAGCTCACTGTATACAACATAATTTTTTTTGTATGAAGGATAAAATTCTATTTTTTTTCGAATTTAGATTTGTAACTACAATATTTAGCACCTTCATTTGGTTTCATAGTGTTTTATTAAAAAAAAATTCTTAATCAGGTTTTGAAGTCAAACTAATTACAATTCAGACATAGGCAGACTATATACAACATAACTTTTTCTATATGTATCAAAATTAATGTATTTATTTTTTAATGGATCAAGTAAATCAATACCTAGCTCAAAAATATATATATATATATATATATATATATATATATATATTTTTGATAATCTGCTATTTTTACAAAGAGCTTGATTTTCGATGAAAAACCTATGTTTAATAAAACTAAAAAAACAAATACATAATAAAACCAAAACATATTAAAATTATATCCAATGGATAGCTTATTCTGAGCAATACCATGATCATTTCAAATAAATTTTAAATGAATTAATTTGATCCCCTAAAAGGTAAATCAAAAGTGATTTTTTATGAGCATTTTCATAGGTGTAAAGGAGACTCTCTTGTAGGTATGGTTTAAAACTAGCAGGGTTCTATCCAAGGGGGTTTAATCTAAGGTGTTTTGATCAAATAATCTTCAATTATAATCCTTAAAATGGAATTTTTTAAGGCTTCAATCATTATATTTTCTAAAAATATGTGATTTCAAAAAAAATCAAAATCTCCTAGAAATTGTAAACAAGCTTTGTGGGATCACCCACTGCATACCAAGCTCTAGGGGCTTTCTTGAGTCCATATAATGCTTTCTTCAACTGAAAAACCATATCTCCCTAATCAGTCAATTGAAATCTGTGAAGTTCATCAATATATACCTCTTCCTCTAATTCACCATTTAGAAATGTTTACTTGACATCCATCTAATAAAATTTGTAGTTTTTGTAAGTAGCATAAGCAAGAAACAGTCTCACAGCTTCAATTCTAGCAACAATAGTAAAATTTTCTTCAAAGTCAATTCCTTCCATCTAAGAGTATCCTTTGCATACCAGTTTTGCTTTCTTCCTAGTAACTTCACCTTGTTCATTAATTTTATTTCTAAAGACCCATTTAGTTCCAATTATATTTTTTTCTTTAGGTCTAGGAACAATAATCCATTTATTATTCTTCTCAATTTTTTGTATTTCTTCTTTCATTGCTTCAATCCAGTGTTCATCTTTGCATGCCTTATTTACATTACTTGGCTCAACCTTTGAAATTAAACAATATTCTTCTACAATTCTTCTCCTAGTCTGGAGACCTTTGTTCTTATCTCCTATAATCTGATTTTCTGAATGATTTAATCTCACATACCTTGGATTCTTAGAGTGTTCTTTAATTTTAGGCTCTTGTGATATCTCTTTTGTACTTTAACTAGTATCTCCTTCTTCTTGATCTTCTTCATTCACCAGAATGATCTGAAATTGATTTGAAGTTGGAATCTTGTTTGTACTTTCATTTTGATCATCAAAATCATATCCACAGGTTCTGGAGGGTCTAGCAATGTCTTCATCAACCTTAACATTCTCACTTTCAACCATTTTCTTCAATCTCTTATTTGAGCATCGGTAGGCCTTACTCTTAGTAGAGTAACCAAGAAATATTCCTTCATCACTTCTAGCATCAAAATTTCCTATATCTTCATCTCTCCTAATATAGCATTTACTCCCAAAGATTTTGAAATATCTAACAGTAGGCTTATGACCAAACCATAGCTCAAAAGGAGTCTTACCAGTATTGCCTTTGTTTTGTACCTAGTTAAGAATATAAACAATAGTACTCAAAAATTCTCTCCAATGGATATGAGGGACATTTCCTTCCAACATCATAGTTCTAGCAGCATCTTGAACTATCATATTATTTCTTTCCACAACTCCATTCTATTGAGGGGTCCACGGTCCAGATAATTGTCTCTTTATCCCATGTTCTTCACAAAAGGAATTAAACTCATCGAAAGTAAATTCATCACCTCTATCTGATCTTAGACACTTAATCTTCAGAACTATCTCTATCTCAACCATAGCCTTGAAGATCTTGAACTTTTCTAGAGCTTCAAATTTATCCCTTAAGAAAGTAAGCCACATCATCCTAGAGTAATCATCAATAAGCAACATGAAGTACCTATAACCTTGTAGACTTCTAATTCTAGTAGGACCACACAAGTCAGTTTGCACAAGCTCCAACAAAATTCATTTGAACAATGTTTTTTGCTCTGAAATGAAATTCTAGTTTGTTTCCCTAACTAACATTCCTTGCATATGGTATTAGTAGTCTTCACCAACTTGGGAATATCTCTCATAGCCCATGAGGAACTTATCTTGATAATATTGTCAAAGTTTAATGACACATTCTTCTATGGCACAACCAGCTTTCATCTACTTGAGCAATCAAACAAATTTTACTAGTGTTGGTTGTTTTTACTGTAACTAGGTTGATCTCCTAATATACCTATGGAATTTCCAATTCCAATCAAGGGAAGCTCGAAGGACCTAAACCAACTGATGAGGATTTTAAAGACCTCCTACACTTTGGGCTCTACAAGACCTTGGAGGGTGATCCCTTAATGTGCTTATAACCTCTACACCATTACTATAAACAACATTAACAATAACAGATAATCTCACTTAATAGCTCAACAATATGGGATAAAACTAAATAGAATCGGTTGTTCATCAATAATATCAACCATTTGGAGAGTGATATAATCACAACAATACTTCAAAGCAAAATATATTCATTAATTTTCAATTTGTAGCAAGCTGTAGGTGAACACAAACAAATATTGAACCACAAAGAATAGATGCAACTTAGATAAGTGCCTTACTTCCATTGGAGGAGTCAAATTCAAAAATACCTAAGAGGTTATAATAGAGTCAACACATAGCATATGAGATATTTGATAGTATTTCCTTACAATACCACAAAAATGTAACCCTAACTCAATACTACTTATCAGATCCTTGTACATAAAATATCAACCTACAATCTCATTTAAGCATTTTAATTAATTCCTTGAATTAAAGCTAAAATGATAACTACACACACCACAATAGTGAGATGAACAAATAATCCTTGATCACTTTATTCAAAATTAAAATACGCTTGTACACAGGAGAGACAAGCTCAAATTTATTATTCTAATTCAAATGCCAGTACCATCATAAAACATTATATCTCCATGAATTCAAAACCTACAATAAAATGACTCAAAACCTAACTTTCATTTTCTCTATAATTGGCAGATTTTATATTTCTCTCTAAAACTTCACCTAGACTCAACCAAAACTTTCTAACTTTCTAACCCTTACAAAGAGAGAAGAAGAAAAGATATAGAAGAATAGAATGTTCCAAAAGAATCCCTAAAACTGATTTGTTGATGACATCTAGAAAATTCTCTCTCGTTGATCATAAATTTGCAAAGCCTCTCTCCTCTCTCTGCAACAAACTTATTCTACCTCCAAAACTGCCTTTGCACCAAGTTGCCTAACAATAGAAAAAATGCCCATGTGAGTAGATTCCACATTTTACTTGATACTAAAAGAAAATATCTCTACCTTCTTTTCCCGTGAAAACATTTAATCTTTGTTTTTCATCTATTTACTGTGTTTTCTTTACTTTATCTCCCAGCAAAGTAAAATATTTCACCACAAAGTGAATATTAAATTCACTTCACAAAATTCCCCCATGCACTTTACTTTCACCTGGGTTTTAAAATATTTGCCTATCCACGTGGAAATGTTTAAACTCCATTAGGGGATTAAATATTTAATCCACCCCACTATGCTCATCACTAGAGTATTTTTGCACAACACTTTTGATTTCATTTCCCCTTTAATATTTCTGAAGTCTCTACCCCAGCCAATAACAAATTTTACTTTAGCCTGAGACAAGTTGAAAAAACTTATCCCATGTATTTTATCTAGCATCTTAGTTTAAAATATTTACCTCACACCTAAAACACATGCTTTAAATCGTGGGGATTGAAAATATTTCACTCGGGCTAAGAAAAAAAATTAATTGTGCACCTAAAATGAATAACTCTGGGCCTACTCCATTTATTTTTGACTTTATTCATCCATTACCCCATGCTCTCGCAATCACTAACCTGTGCATACCTATGGATCACGATATGGCAAGGAATGATTGAGATTATGTTGCATTCAATTTTGTTTCTCCACCATTGATTTTCATTCCTCCATTTTGTGTTGCCCTAATTTCCTTATTTGGTGTGTATTCTTCCTCTGCAACTTCAATGGTGGTGCTGGAAATTTTCATGGCCATTTGTCATTAAATGATCCCAGAGGTACCTGCTTGAAACACAATCTCCAGCTATTGAAAGAAAAGGAGGAATTTGGGATCTCATAGACTTTCAAATATTCCATTGTGTGTTGCAGTCCATCATCTTCAAGTTGCACCAAGGTTGCTCCATCTCTGCCCATTACATCTTCACATGACTGACTTCTTCTCCATCTTTTGGCAAGCATTGTCCCCCAATCTTTGATGGATGTATATAACCTGTTCTTATTTGCATTTGCCTTGAAGTTTCAAAGGCCTTCAGCAAAACAAATCCATTGTGTATAATTCCAGGTGCGATATTCCCTTCATCTATTTTAATGGATGTGTATAACCTGTACCAAACTCCGCCTTGTGCTTCTACCATTGGCATTGGCATTTGCTTAATATTTTCTATGGCGCCTTCAAAATGCTACGTATTTGGTTGAAAATATCTATTCTTTTCAACATATCTATTTTGTGCATTTTGTATACATGGCGCCCCTTGCTCCTCTAGCATGGTAGTTGCTTCTCATTGATTCTTGGTATACTTGGACCACTTCCATTGTATCAACCCAGCCATCAATTTTTAGCACATTTCGAGTTCATTGGACCCGACTCATAGAAGCCACAATAAAAACAAGATGCATGTTGAAGTATTATCCACTAAGGCTCCTCACAAGACTAAGGCTTTTCACTTTTGCGCAAGCAAATTTGACTGAATTCCTATATCCTTTATGCCTTTTTCAATTGTTGTTTTGTATTTGAATACAAAAAACCTCTTCCAAGAGACACTAATCGTGCCCTATTAACTTGGATGTCTTATCTTTGTGCTTCGGTGGATCTCCATCATATGGTATGCATCATACGTACTTCCTTTATGGCTTCCAATAATGTACAACATCCTTTGAGCTCCTCTAGAGTTTGGGGAAGTAATGCCCTATCTATCCTTTGTATGTTGCTTTCAAGAACACATAATGGCTGCCAAAATAAAAGACCAACTGTGTACAGTGACTAAAACATTATTTCCTTATTACGTTGTTTTCCATGGTTGGTTTTCCCATCATAATCTGCAATGTAATTTCCTTATGACAATATTAGCAAGACCGGTCTTGAATATCATGATCTAGCATTTCCCTTTGATCAACACAAAATGCCATTCCAACAATGCACTTTGATGCCTTAAAAAAAAGGCATCGTTGTTATACTTTGCCTCATATTTGAAATGACTTGCTATCTATAAGCTTCCCAACTGATTCCATATACACATGTTTAAGTTTCCAAAACTTTAGCACTAATATTTGATACACCTCGAACCATTATAGCATTCCATGAGATGGCTTCTCTTGGAAGCAACTTTTCGAAAACCTTGCATATACTCATATGTTTCCACATAATCTAGGAAATATGAACAATATTGATCATACTATTGTGGTAAAAGATTTTTCTTTTCAACATTATGTTAGATGTTCAAATAGCCAAGTAAGGTTAAAAGTGTTGTGACATTATCCCATGGTGGCTGAAAGTGACACATCACCTCCTTCATGACTGTGTTTTTTCCAGGCATTGCTACCTTCACAAGCTTGGGCTATATTCATCTCTTAATTCATGTATTGTTAACATAAAATGGGCCTTGCTCCACATGTGAAATCCTAAAAACAATTAAACTTGTACACCCTTCCACATATTTAAATTCAAAATGACTTATCTGAAGTGAAATTTCACAATTATGCAAAGCATGTCAGGTCCCCATGTGGGTCTCGTTAAAAAAATTTTTGTTTCCAAATAAATTTTTTGCCTCAATTGATCTGGGACAACCTCTAAGTGCTTCTAGAGTAAAAATATGAAATGGGTTTCTGTTACAATCTGCTTTCAAGCACTTTTGTAAAATGGGCAAAACTAGTCAAGTGGGCTCTCGAATAAGCTTGGAAAACTAGTCAAATAGCCTCCTAGAGCTATGAAAAATTATAGGTATGTAGACATTAGTCTAGAGAATTCAATACAAAAGATGTATCAAATAAATCAAACACGAGGAAATATTTATTAATTTTCAAACTTGCTTAGTTGAACTTTTTTGAAACTTCACCTATTTTGAACCAATTAAAACTCACCCAATTGTCATTTTGAAAAAAATAGTGAATCAACTCCTGGCAAGCTGCCATCAGACACATAAGATAATTTAGGTACCCTAAGCACATGTGCAAAATGAAATTGATTGAACCATCATTTATCAAAAGATATTGACGCTCACGGTTAACCTCTCAGAAAAGTTTCTAAAAATATAGGTGCAAAATAGGAGAAATTGCATGTGGTTTCGATCTGTTAAAAATAGAAAAACAAATCATGAGACTCTGAAAAATGGCACACGAGATCATTTAGATGGGGAGAATGTAGAACAACAATATTTTTTGCATGACGATCAACCAATTGCAAAATGTGATCTCAAACAGGAGGCTACTTTGCAAAACTGATAGTTTGCAAACAGTAGAAAAGTGCAAAAACCCCCCAGCTTCACTTTTTGAAACCCTGACCACACTCATCATGAGAAGTCAAAATTTTCCACACACGTTCACATATTTCAATTGAATATGTCTGTAAATGGGTTTTGCTTGAAAATCAACTGCTATCATGTTATGACCTTCCAAAGTAGGTCACTTAGACTGATCCATTAGGTGCACTTCTGAAAGTCCAGAGGCAAAATTTTGAAATGGGCACTTCAGATTTGCAAAATTTGAGAGTGCCACTAACTAGCAGCATTCAGATGAAAGATGATACCTTTTGTTTTAGTACCTGAAGTAATCACATTTCCAAAACTTCCCAATATGCTACATTTTCTATCTTTGAATTGAAGATTGTATCCCTTATCAAACATTTGTCCAACACTCAGAAGATTATGCTTCAAACCTTCAATATAAAGAACATCATCAGTATTATGCTTACTATCAAAATAAATGCATCCTCTACCAAGGATCATACCACCATTCTTATCACCAATCTTACAACACCACCATCATACTTCTCGAGGCTTACAAAATTACTTTTATCACCTGTCATGTGATGTGAACATCCACTTTCAATTACCCATTCATCTTTTTCTTCAACCCGAGCAGCTAGAGATTTCTCCACATTTGTACAACTAGTAGATTTAGTAGACACTGGATTATCTTCCTTGATAGAAATAAATACAAACTCATCTTCACTTGCATTCCCTTTGTCAAATTCATCATTTGTCACACCTTCATCGGCAACATAGTAATACTTGTTATGAAATATAGTCTTGTAAGGTCTTGGCTTAGGAACTCTTTATGGACACCTTGATGCAAACCAACATATCTTGTTGCAAGAAAAAACATTTAATAGGCAACTTTCCTTTATACTTACCTTCTCTGGCTTCCCTTTTGACAATAAGTGCTTCAAGCTAATTCAATACTCTTTCTTCTTCTTCAATATGTCTCATTTATTCCTCATATCTAAATACCTTTCTAGAACAAATTTTACTCGGATCATATCTTTGCTTGTCTCTTCCAGAAGTAGTAGCTTTAAATGCAGATTTTTTTTTCAGAGGGGCATCACCGAATTCACTCAACTCAAAAGTAGTTTGTTTACCAATCAACATATCTCTAGTTATATTTGTCATATTTCAGAGCTCCTCAATGATTGTAGCTTTAATTTTGTATGCATCAGACAAGGATCTATGTACTTTAGCAACAATATTTGATACATCCACCTATCCACTGACACATGTGATACCACACACAAGTTCATTCACTCTTTGCATGAAAGTAGTAATATTCTCATCATTACCCATTTTCGATAGTTCATATTTTTCTTTCAGAATCTGTAGCTTATCCATCTTCACATTAGCATCACCTTCATATAAATTTTCCAACTTTTTCTAGATCTCATATGCAATTCTCAACTCCATAACATTCATCATCTCAGAATCAGTCAAAGCACTCAACAATGCTTCCTTTGTTGTGATGTTATACTCAACATCCCTAATCTCAACAGTAGTGGTAGGACCATTTTGAGGAATAACATACCTATTGCTTGTAATGTTCTAGTAGGATTCACCAATGCATCTCTGATGACACTCCATTCGAGTCTTCCACAAAGAATAATTTGTTCCATCGAATCTCATACTATCCTTCTTGTATGTCGCCATCCCAGATCACCTCAAGTTGTTAAACTTCTTCCTAGCAACCTGCTCTAATACCAATTGTTGGAAAAACAAGGGTAGACAACTGAGGGGGGTGAATGAGTTATCACATAATTTCAAATGTATTAAAATTATTAACCTTTATTCTCATATCTGATTAATAATGGTGAAATCATGAATCAACAGCACATCAGAAACACACATAACACCAAGATTTTTGCATCGAAACCCTATTAGGAAAAAACACATGGTGGAGGTTAATCCACAAGTTATACCTTGTTAAAAGTATAAGAATAATATATGAGGAATGCACATGCATTCAGGCACACTACCTAGAGCTCATTGCTCAAAGGAAGACTCATTTTCTTATAGAAAACATTTAGATTAAATCCATCTAAAGAATTTGAACTGGGAAAGTAGCATCTGCTAATTCTTGAGTACAATTTCAGTTAAGAACATGAACATTTTCTTCACTTTCTTTCACTCTTCTTCACACTCTACTCTGCCTTCGAATGATCTGAACCTTTTTCACACATAGCATTCGCAGACTTCACATTTCACATTCTTCTCAAATGAAGAAACAATCACTTATATATATCCACAACAAGAAATTACATTGCTTCATGTCAGCTTCAACACAATAATAGAATGAATGCAAACTATCAACCCAAAACAACAAATATTTTCAATGCGCATCAACCAAGGTCATCCACAACATAGTAGAGATCCAAAATAATATTCTTGAACACAAAACACTTTCAAATATTCATCCTTGAAGATCCACAACACGCTTCAAACACCTTGTCGTCCATGAACATGAAAAACATGAACATGCAAGAGAAAATATTGGATTGTGAGCACAATGATCAATATAGACATGCAACACAGATAGAAGATGATCTAGAAACATCCATGAACACCATAGTAACATACACAACAACTCAGATTATCAGATACACTTTATTTTTTTCCATGAACACCATTTGCAGTAACATAATAGCTGTCATAACACATAAACTTATAACTTGCTCAAATATGCATGCACGCCTCTAAAACTTTCAGAGTAGAAACTAGATAGTCTTGAAACAAAACCCTTTAATGTGAAACATCTCATTATCAACATACTGATCCTCACTACTTCACAAATAACCTGTACCATATTTTATTACAATTTTCTCAATATCCTTGACATATACAGTCTTAAAGACATTAATGCTAATAGTGTTGACATCAATGACAACCACATATCAGAAACTCGACCACAACATCCAAAACATAATTTAAATGGAGAAATTATCTAATGTCAAATGATAAATATTATGTTCCTTTGCAAATATACCAAGGATCCAAAGGTTCTTGTTCTATTTTGGGAGATAAATCATACTGATGTAGTGTTGGAGAAATCATCCTAAAATTAGCACAAATCAATTATGAGGAGAATAATTTTGTTCATTATTGTTTTGATAATTTTCCATGTAACACTCACACTTCAAGGAGGAAACATCCTTCACGTAAAATTTTGGGTTATAATAGGCACAAAATAATGTAACATTTATTTTATTTAACTGCAATTTTTTTGCATTCTCCATAGTAAGCATCTCATCTATAAATAAATCAAAACTTCTAAATGCTAAATAAATTTTGGAAATTTAATTATCCAGTACACTTGCAATTCAAGCTATGACATTTAGAATCACCTATATTTAGTGCAGAAGCTTCATGTCTCCTAAAGTGTCCTTCTTAATCCACCTACCCTTATTTTATTCAATTTTGTTTCCTCAAATATATCACCACCTAGAAGGAATACAAGTGTTAGCAATAGATTAAATTGGAAAATTAAAGAAATTTGGTGCAACAAAGAGTTTATTTTATTCACAACATTCTAGCTTGTACAAACAACAAACAAGAATATTAAACTGTACAACAAGAATTTAATTTCCAATTTAACCTATTGAACTAACACTAGTAATATATATTAGCAATTATATCCATCATTTGTACATTTTGTTGGTACTATGAAGCACTAAACGTTCATTTAGATATATGAAAAACTCATCTCTTCTACTATATGACAAAGGCCATAAATTGCAATAATCAATAAGAGAAATGAAGAAAGACAAGAAGGATACCACTTACCACTACTAAATTTTCTTTTATATCCTATGTCTCTCAATCAACACCTAAATGACAAATATTGGTATCATAACAGTTATTCAATGATATTATAAACTAAACCATAACTTCTACAGACGATTGAAAATGTATAGATTATTGTAAGAAACATTGGTTGTGAATCATGGTGTGCATTAGTTATGCAAGAATAAAGGTTAATAATTCAACAAAAACCTTGGTAATCACCTTGATTGACCAAAAAAATTAGTTAGTCTTCTGACTAAACACACCTCGTATAGGCATGTAACATAGAAAACCATATAAAAATATACATAAAAATAGACATAGAAACATACATGTGGTATGGCATAGTGCAGGACCCATCTAGATGGGGGATAAAAGTGATGAAACTAGAAGATAAGATAAAACATTACGACAATGGAAGCGAGGACATAACGACACTATCAAATTGTGTTTCCTGTGTTGTGGGCAGGAGTTTCAACATAAAACTCGTTGGCTCGGTGGCTTGCAAGAGAAGCTATCCCTTTCTCTAGATTCTATGCACCCACGGGCATTGCGGGCTAATGTGTGTAAGACATGCATTCTAAATTGTAATAAGTATTGTTTTTCAAGAACGTGTGTTTAAATATTATAATACACAAAATAATTACATGTTGGAAAATGATCTATTTTATGAGTTATTTTATTATGCAAGCTCGAACCTAAAGGGTGAAGAGAATGAGGAGGAGTTGTAGGTGGGGGATACTTAAAACCAACCAAATTGAGCTGAGGGTTGACTAACCAATTGGGTTGTTACATGTAGAGGGTTTTACAAGAGTATGTCGGTTGCAACTTTAATAACACCAAGTTTTTTGCAGCTCGCACTTTTACAAAACAATATGAATGTAATCAAAACCTTTTTTGATTAACGTAATAACAACCCAATTGGTTTTTCACCCCTAGAATCAATTTTATTAGACACCCAGTATTTTCCAACATGTAATTATATATAGATAGTATGAACATACAATGAAGAACTTTTATTTAGTACATAGTAAGAATGTAATGAAGATCATCTTTAAAATTTATGTAGACCACATTGAATGAGATAGATAAAAGATAATGTATTGATTGAAGATATTATCCCCACTATTGAGAAGATGAGGAAGGTGTGTGTGCAATATGCACAATGGGAAAATTGCAACACAAAAATCGAGCAATTGGTAGTAGAAAGTATGTAATGGAAAAGGAATCTACTCTAAAAACTCTTGAAAAGAAGCATACCAAAGTGAATGAGATAGATAATTTTTTGACTTAAGAGATTTATATTGCTCTTGAGAAGTTGATGAAGGAGCATATACAATATGTGCAATGGGAAAATAGAAATTCAAAATTAGAGGTAGAAGGTACTAGAATGCATGGAATGAAAAATGAATCTTCTCTGAAAACACTTTAAAAGAAGCAAACCAAAGTGAGTGAGATAGATAATGTATTGAATGAAGAGATGATGCATGGTCTTGAGAAGCTAGGGAAGGTGCATGTGCAGCATATGAAATTGAAAAATGGTAATGCACAAGTGGACAAACTAAAGAGGTTTTGGACTGCACAAGAATTTGTGCAAGCAAAGAAAGTGAGAGATGATGCTATGGGTGAAGTTGAACAAGTAAATTCTATCATGAATAAATTCTACAATACAATATATTTTCCACTATGAATTGTAATAACTTCTTTATTTATGAGTTTTGAAGCTGCATAATAACTAAGAAGATTGGGCACTCCACATATATTAGCTAGCAATGATTGACGTCAGATTTTCCCTTTAAACAGGGTGATAGTAGGAAGTGGGTCAACAATATTAAGAATTGTTTTAAATATTTTTAGATGATTGAGTAAAGTAATTAGATTTTCTATAGTTATAGTTTCTTAAAGAAGAAGAAAGGTGTGATATTTAGGATTTAATTATTAAAAAATTATATAAATGTTAGAGAAAATGGGACATTTTTTTATTAATTAGCTTTAAGGATAATTGAGGGAGATTTGTCTTTGATTTTTAAATATTATTTTTAAAGAGTTAATAAAAGGTTAGCATCAATTCAACAAGGAGTTAAATTAGCATTGAAAGATTTGATTTGGTCATGAAATTATCATAGGAGCATGCTTTTTTAATTTTGTGTTTAAATTAAACTTGAGACATATTTTTAATTGAATAGTTGAAACTCTACTATTAGTAGATTTATAGAGAGAAACTAGGAAATTGAATTCATTTAACTAATGATTTATGGAGTCTCTGTGAAAAATTATAAGGTTCTTAGGATATTTTAGAATTATTTTGAATTTATTGGATTAGAAATCAAAACTTATACTTGAAAATCTAGACTTGATAAAACTAGGAAAGATATTTACTATAGATCCTATATATGAAATATAAAACCCTAGGATTGAGAATTGCATTAAATTCATCTTATGAATGAATCTATGTTATTATATTGAGCTTATGAATGGTATATTATGATTATAATTTTATGAATTTAATTACAAATCATGGTTAAAAAAAAAAGGATATGTTTTTTTTTGGTAAAAGGCCAAAGGCCTGAACATTTTGTATTAATAAAGTAGATGAAATCAATTTTAATAAGTACCGATATACATAGTGGAGAGGATTATGGTCATCCCTCAAGTCATAAAAATTGAGCTTGAAAAACCAAATAGTATCAAAATGAAACCCAAACCCTTGAATGGTTGAAATGCAGGTATACACCTTCTCCCTTCCAACCATGCAACCAGATACTTCTCATGGCCAAAGTACCATAGAAAAACATGTAAAATTAAAGTTGGCTTTGATAAATCAACCTTCTAGTATTCAAACACCCAACATCACAAAAATGACAAATAGTGAAACATATTGCTAACTAGGGCAAGACATTGAAAACTTCATATCTGATAAGAAGCAAGGAGCAAGGATTACATAAAATTTGAACTACTCATCACCATATGTTTACACATAACTAATAAAAATTTCTACCCATTCAAAGTCCTAGATTGGTTCTATATGCGACATTTTCTTCAATAAATTTACTCCTACCTTAGCCCGCTCCCTTTGCTTGTGCAATGCCACATCTTTAATATAGATAGAATGAAATGGGTAATATGTTACCACCTCACTCATAATAGAAAGAAGCTCCATGTCACTGAGCCTGGGAATTCCAAGACCTAGAGTACCAACTTCCAACACCTCTTCTTGTCCACCTAGTATTTTAGGTATGAAATTTTTTTGAGCCATTTCTGACACCTCCACCTTTGGGACCTATAGGTCAAGAAGAGTTTCCATAAAACACAAGGAGATATTAGAATCCACTCTATATCTCTCACTTGAGGACATAATATCCCATCCTAGGATGAGTTTGACTGCCCTGATCAATATGAAATCTTCTTCTAACATAATTCACTTTAATCAAAGCTCTGAGATCACTCCAAGGAAGTCAATTTTTCTACAAGTAATCACCAACCTAGTGGGGGTTTCCATACCACCATACAATACACTCTTACCAAATATTCACACAATGAATTAAGCTTTTATGTCCGCATAATGTCGTATGTGATAGTGCTAATCTTTTCTGAAAGAAATAACCTGACGATTGCACTAAAAAAATTATTAATACAAAATTATCCATGCAATCATATGATGGATGATGAAGGTCTTCAAACCTCTCATGTGTAAAACTCCATCTTTTGTAAATATGGCTATAATAAATGTTAACATGAGCTCACAATATTATTAAATATAATTTCCTTTCCTTGGTTTATCAATAATACCTTCGAGTCAAAATAGTTAATCATTAGCTCCCATCAAAACAAGAAATTTAAATGCAAGCATGGTACGAATAAGGATTACCAGTGCCTTTGACCAAGAAAGTGAAGAGGACTCAAAAATAGCATTCACTAGAATTTAGAGAGCTTCCCTAACACTTGCAAAAATAACTCCAAGATGTGGTTCATAATTAGTTGAGACATCATTCTTAATCTATGTGCCCTCTGTTTTTACACTATGAAATAAAAGTACATAATAGTAACTCATGATTTTTAAAAATCCATCTATATCAATATATTATGCTTACATTTTAGGCTAGAGGCAAGAGCTATTATAATTTATTATGATAATCAAAGTGTCATATATAAAGAAACAAACTTTAACTTTCATGTGAGGATGAATTACATTAATTTACAGTACCATTTTTTGATATGATAAAGGATGGGAGAGTGATGCTTAAAATTTTGATAATTTGTAGATTTTTTTGATGCACTAATGAAGTGAGTGAGAACAATAGTATTTTGGTGGCCCTATGAGTCTATGGGCCTCTTATCCCTTATAAATTAGATTATTATGTTGATACTCCACTTTCTCTTGCAAGGTTTTTGATAAGTTGGATAATGTTAGGAAAAGTTTCTAAACCTTTATTCTAATGTTAAAATTACTAAAAGCATAATTTTATTAGTTAAAATAGAAAAAATTAACTTCTAGTAGGTAAAGAGTTGGATTATTTCCGAAATAAATATTTTGGGTTGTTTGATAGTGCTTCTATGGGTACTTGTAGCCTAGGTCTCTTCAAACTCTAAAATTTTATAAGAAGAGGCCCTATTGGCATCCTAGATCAAAAGCAATGGCCACCAAAAGTTGGGTCTTTTGATAAAAGAGGTATAAGGGACAGTTATACTTGTTGACTAACTTATGATGCATGTTATGATAAATCATAAGGTATATTTGGTTGAAGATACTGGAACCAAAATTAAATTCCTAATTTGGAGAGTGGATTATAATGAGGATATGATAGGTGGGATGAATACTCCATTTTATCTCATAGATCCATCTTAAGATTTGGGTACTACATTTCTAAGCTAGGGATTTGTGAGTCATTTTTGGGGTGGTTTTAGACATGATTTTTTAGTTACTACTTGAGGGTTTCATGTATTATATATCTTATATATTAGGTGCTTGAGATGGAGGTTTTTTGTGAATTTTGTAGATATTTTTGAGTTACCAAATTTTCTCCAAATCTTTGGTTGGTGATAATTCTATTCAAAGTATTGATTGGCAAGTGTATTGTAACAATTTTGTTCACTAAATAATATATTGAGATAATTTAGAGTGTGGTGTTTTCTCATTCAGAAGGGTTTTCTCCACGTACACATATTTTATGGTATATTATTCATTTTATGTATGTACTTGTTTCTTCTTTCTGTAATTGTTAAAATATTAAAATTTGGACAACACTCTCATTAAAGTTATAATGCAAGAATCATTTCCATGTACTATCTTTATTGCTTGAATAGTGCATATGATCATAAAATAGATAAGATTTATTCGAACAAAGATTCAATCATTACAAACTTGAGGAAGGAATCTTGTTTTATAGAATAAAAGTTTCAACACTTAAGAATATTGGTCTTTACAATATTTTACAAAGATTTTGTAAAGAATCCTTATCAAATTGATATTCTTTGTGGTTTGAAAATATCATTAATATTTAATTTTTTTGATATGAATTCATATCATGAAGTTGAAGGTGTTTATCCTAGCACATCATTGTCCCATGATCCTGATTAAAATTAGCACACACATAAGTAGTATGAAACAATATTACATATTTTAGGTATGTGTGTAGGCAAGAGAATCAGGAAAAATTAGTATAATGAATATATTATCAGATGGAGAGGGAAGAGAACAAAAGAGGATAGATAGTTTTTTAAAGAATAATTAGGCCAACTTGGGTGTCTAAAGAAATGTTTCTCACTTCTATAATTTTAGCCCTTGGTATAAATCTTTCTACCTAAGGTATCTAATGCTAGAGCACCTCAAGGGTTGACCAACCTTACATCAGCTAATGTTTTTTTTTTTATATGTTTTACTTCTTGTTGTAGATATTTTTTTATCATTGCATATTCATTTTTCTAGCCACAAACCTCTAGTTGTTCACATAAAGTTGTAGTTAGTCTTTCCTTTTGAGTAATATTATATATTTCTGTTGAATCTTTTAGAATATAATCATAATATCTTAATTATACATTGAAAATTTCCACATTTCAAGGTCATATTATGTTTCTTAATTGTAACATTTGTATTCTTTAATAAAAAAGGGTTTAATTGAGGCTATGTGCCAATGTATTTGAATTTCTCATCAAATTAAATATTACCTAATTATATATTAACCCTAGGGAGGTTCATTAGTCTTAATTCCATGTTGTAGTTGACATCAATTTATTACATCATTTAGGTATCATTATAAAAGAATGATGAGTAACTTGTAGGAAGGTATCAAAGAAGAGAGATAAACAATATTGAAGATCACAAATAAAAAAGGATTGTGGATCATGGTATATATTATGTTGGGAAAATTATATTATAAATAGATCTATTATATCTTATGTCATATGAGATATACAATTTGATATTTTGCACTCTCATTCTTCATTCTTTCTTGAAGAATTAAGTTTGTGTTATGTACTCATACATTATTTTTTTAATCCATGTTTTTGTGGTGCATGAATATAGTTTTTCTCATTATAGCCTCTATATATGATTGTATTACATGTTTATACCAAATAAAAATGAATGTTTCCTTATTGTTATTTATACAAGTAATATTAGAATTTAAAAAATTATATTTAGATAGATCCTTTTGATAATTTTCTACTCTCAATATTAGAGAATTGAGAGGCATAACCTACAATAGATGTAGCAGGAGCATCTAATTTCATGAAAATCAGATAAAAATTGAAAGAAAAATAATTGTGAGGTGATAATTTTATTTTAAATATAAAGTCTTCAACTCAAGTAAACAAAATAACTCTATGGCAGAATTCATTAAAGGCACTACTTTTTTAAATATCTAGTAAATGAAATAAATCTAAAGTAAAATAAAATAAAATTTTGAGTGAATATAAATATATATATATATGTATGTATGTATTTTTGTCTTAAATACATATATTTAAAAGAGGTGTTTATCTTCTTAACTGGCAAATTTAATATAAGCACCTTAAGAAATAAATATCTCAACATAATTTAGATAGATATATTTAAAATATCTATACTAATGATATAATACTAGAAATACAATATATATACAAATAGAAACTTTGTCTAAATATTTTAGAAAAAAGTTTTGAATTTTTCTAATAATAAATTTTACTAACAAAATTACTTCCAATAATTTAAACTTATTACTATCTTGAATTTACAGCTTTGTCACATATTTTTTTATTTACAATAAATTATTTAGGTCACATTTACCAACCCTTTTAGACTCATAGACTTTCAAACACCACACTCTTTACGATTTGGCTTGCTATGTGGATTGTTTTGAACTTGGTAGGTAATTTACCTTGGGAAAATCTTCTTAGACATCACATTACCTCTAGAGTCCATCTAAGCTATCATAGTTGGCATGACCTAGAAATAAAAAAATAATTAAATAAAAAGAAGATAAATATTGGTGGATAAGGAGAGTGGGGTTTTAGCACTTGGCTCCATGTGAAATTTGAATATGAAGATTCTTTTTGTTACTATTTTTTTTGTTGGTAATGGATAGAATTCCACTTGTTTAAAGATCCTAAGCATCTTTTTTGTTCCTTAATTTTAGACAATTTTTAAAGCTTACCAATTCAATGAGGAATGTGTTATATGGTTACAAAGCTCCTATTTCTTAAAATGGAATATTTTATAAATCCTTATATCAAAATATCAAACAACATCTAATATTTAATGTTTCATTAATCTCATCCTTGAAAACATGAATAATATTGGTCCTAAGACAAAAATTTGTGCAAGATTTCTAGGAATACGTATGAAATTGAGTTTCTTGGGGGTTTAAACATCTCATTAATATTCAATGCTTTTTATTTGTACTCATGTCATAGAGTTGAAAGTGTTTGTGGTAGCACATCATTACCACATGATTCAAATAAAAATAAAGATAGACTTAATAAGTAGTGAGAAATAATATTAGGCATTTTAGATGTGTGTAGGAAAGAGAACTAGGGGAAAGGAGTATAAATAATATATTATTGGATGGAAAGGGAAGGGGCAAAAAGAAGATCAACTTGGATTATTGAATAAATCTTCATCACTTCCTTAATTTTGAACCCTTAGTATAATATTTTTCTTACCTAAGGTGTCTAATGCAAGAGCATCTTAAGATTTGATTGATCTTGCATCACCTAAAAATATTTTCTTTAAATATTGTCTTTTATACTCTTTTATTTCATCTTGTACATATTTTGTTTTGATTAGTAGGAACAAGTAGGTTTTTAAGGGACCTGAATCCCTTTACAATAAAATATTGTTAATACTGCAAATAAAATAGATAAAATAACACCTAATTAAGAGCCAAAAAATAGTGAACTAAAATTCAGAAACAAAAGATAGAAAATAGCACAGAGACACTATATCATATTTTTTAAGGTGTTAGCCACATCCATTTACTATTTATAATGAATATTAACTAGTGAGATGACCTCATTATTTTCTTCCTCAAATGACTTCTTCATGCTTCCCCTGGTTCTTACACTCAAGCCCTTGTCCTTATCTTTTGCAGATTTCTTTCCTTTCTCTTTGGTAGGAGGAACCTTCACCTAAATCCCAACACTAGTTTGATCCTCCCTAAGAGAGCTCAACTTCTTCAAAATAACCTTAAGGGAATCTGCACTATTCCTAATGGACAAATTTATAATTTTTAGTAGTTTCTTGATATCCTCCTCGAGCTCACTAAGCTTGCTTTCCACTTCTTGGAGGTGATTCTCTTAATCACTTTTAAAATCAGAGATAGTGCACCCTAGATCCACAAGTCTCTCGATAAGAAAATCAGAGTTTGACCCCTTATGAAGGCTTGCAAAATTTTCCTAAAGGCTTTTGATCTTGATATTCACTTTGTTAAACTCACTCATCACCCATTTTGCAATCTTAAAATTACAATTGGATCCATTTCTAGTCATGTTTAGAAGATCCAGATCATTTTAGGGTTTACATCATCAAGCTAAGAGAATTCATCAAAGAGAGGATGAACACTACATGAAAAATTAATCTTTCTCAATTTACTACCCACATATTTGGTAGAAATATCTGAGATTCTCTCTTTGCCTTTGTGTAATTCCCAAAACTATCTACAAAAAACCATAGCTAAGGAAACAACACAAATTCAAAATTTCGGCCACAACACATGACTAACTCACAAAAAATTTGTTTCCAAAGCATACATTTTTAAAAAATCATAACAACATTTGATCCATTTTAGATTATAATATTTAGTTAGATAACTAAATTTCTTAGGCAATCATGGTAGAGTTCCAAATGGAGACATGGAAATAACATCAACGAGAGAAACTTAATTAGTTCTACTAACTTATTAATAATCTAAAACACAATTCAAATCAAATGCTATGCAAATAAATATATCAATAATAATTTCAAAGTAATAATGAGAGAACATGACGTAGGGGTCAGACCTATGCCTTGGGGGCTCATCTTTGATGACCTTTCCTATGTATGCACATGAATAAACTTTGTAGCTCGAATTTTCCCATTTCATACTTGGTTACTCACAATGAGGGTATCTCGCCTCGGGTCTCCATTTGGAACTCTAACACAATTTCCTAAGCAATTTAGTTATCTAACTAAGTATTATAATCTAAAATGGGCCAAATGTTGTTATGAGTTTTAGGAAGTGTATGATTCTGAAATAAACTTTTTGTGAGTTAGTCATGTGTTGTGGTCAAAATTTGGAATTTTTATTTTGTCCTTAGTTGTGTTTTGTGGTAGATAGTTTTGGGCATTACACTTTACCCTTGGTTTCTTTGTTTTGTGAGACCATTTATTGTTGGGTTCAAGCCTCCTCAGTCTCCATGGGGACACCTCAACTCATTTCACAATATGGTTCCTTTTCCTACTGGGGAGAAACTTGATAATCTTCATCCTCTCTAGTTTGGGAGCTTTCTGGCCATGAACATTGAGGTTCCTTCACTTGATTTTTGGGCTTCTTTTTAGGAGAGATCTTCTTCTTACTAATTGTTTTCCCCTTTTTTTGCAATAATTTTGAAGGGGAAGAGGACATAACCTCAACCAATTTATCCCTAGCCTCTTCATCCAAATTCTACTCTTCATCTTCCCTATCATTATTTCTAGTATTCGTAGCAAAGTATTCCACCACATTCAGTTGGTCCAAAATAGTAGATTTTTTACCCTTAACCACTTTAGTTAGGAAATGCACCTTAAAATAGTCCATAATAAGGAAAATAAGCCCCTCATGGAGGACATGGGTGTGAGGTTTTTTGTGATGGGAATAAATAGAGGCCTCCATTGAACACAACGAAAAAAAAAGGACACTGAAATCTTGTGTCAAAAGTTAAGTAATGTGAAGTGATATGCCAAAATAGTAGTAAAATGACCATCTAACATCACATACCTCAGACCAAATAGGCTTAATTGATAGTTGATCATGGCCCCAAGAAGTCAACTTTACGAATTTATCTTTCTCATTATCCTTGAAAAATGGTCCATTGCATCATCGTTTCCCTTCCTCTCTTTGAAGAATTCTCTCCCCTATAATTGCAAACCTATAATTTGGGCTATGAATTCTTATGCAATGGGAAAGACCACATAATTCACCTTCAAACTTCTATTATTCTAACTTTGGAAAAATATATTAGAGGCTTCATGGTCGAAACCATGAAGCCTCTCCATATAGGGTGTAAGACCACCCTCTTCTAATATCTTCCAAAACTTTGACTTATTCCTCCATTTATCATAAGAGATGGGTTCCACCATACTTCGGTTTCCCACCATCACTCCCCTACAATCTTCTTTATCATTCCAAAAACTATTGTCACTCTACCTCAAAATCTAGAGATTTCTAATTTTGAAAATAGCATTGGGAAGAGACATTAGAATACCCATAAAATGTGTGGAGGGAAGGGAAATAATTACTAGCTCCCCTAGCATACTCTACCTCATAATCTATTTTTGTTGTCATATCTTAGTAATGCAACTATCATCTTATATATTGAGTTGTACCCTTCCCATGACTTGACATTCATAAGATTTACACCCTCATTAGCAAAATAACACATGAGAGAGTTTCCTTCTCTAAAGATATGACTAAATCGTACTTCCTTAAATGAGTTAGCCATGGCAAGGGAATCATTTATAAGATCTTCGACTATCCAACTAGGCCTGCTAAGACCTTGTAAGCATCTAACAGTTGAGGGAGTCACCCTAATCCCACACTCTTTTATAACCTCTCTCAAAGGAAGCCTTAATTCTGAAGAAATCATCTTTGACTTTAGATGATTTGTTTGGGTTCCCAATGGGAGGTAGATATTATTTTGTCATAGTGTGCATATTAATTTTTCTTATCATAGACTTGTAGTTATTCACGCAATGTACTATATATATCTATTGAAGCTCCAAAATAGAAACATGTTATCTTAAAGGGACCTTGAACACATCCATATGACCAAGGTTGTATTATGTTGCTTCATTGTAAGATGTAGTGTATTCTTTTGTAAAAAGGGGCTTAATTGAAACAATGTGTGACCAATATTTTTGAATTCTATATAAAATGTAAAGAAACCTAATTATATATTAGTCCTATGGAAGTTCATAAGGCTTAATACCATGTCATGGTCAACATAACCTTATTACATCATTGAGGTATCACTATGAAAGGATGACAAATAAATAGTAGGAATGTGAATAATATGGAAGAAAGAAGATTGAATATCACACATGAGTAATGGTTGTAAGTCTTGTTCTATATTTATTTTGATACAATCATATTATACATGAATCTATTGTAACTTTTTTCATATGAAATATATGCACAATTCTATATTTTACACCATCTCAATGTCCATTCTTTCTTAAATAATTAAGTTTGTGTTTGTACTCTTATGTTGGATTTTTAATTTGTGTTTATGTGGTGAATGAATATAGTGCCTTTCATTAGACCCTTTATTTATATATATATATCTACATTACAAATGTATACCACAAAATTTGAAAGGGTCTTTATTCTTAAATACAATTATTATTAGCTTCTCAAAAATCATATATATAGAGACATATTTGATAATGTATTTTTCTCAATATCAATATGCTGAGAGGATTAACTTATGGTGATAGTAGGGCGAGAGGTATATAATGTCATGACTATGAAACAAAAGTTGAAAGTAAAACTATTAAGAGATTATGTTAATTTTTAATATAAAATCATTTAATCTAAAGTAAATAAAATATGTAGTAAATAACTCTATCATAAAATAAAGTAAATAAATCAATATTTTAAGTTGTGTAGTAAATAAAAAAATAAAGTAAAATTAAAATAGCTCTTATGTGAATTAAAAACTAGTCTTATGTTCTTTTTTATATTAAATATATCTATGTGAAATACTTGTTCATCCATCCTAAATAACAAATTTACTATAGATATCTTTAAAAATAAATAGTTCATCATCTCTTAAATAAATGTATTAAAGATATCTATACTCTTAACATGATACAAATTTATATATTTGAAAACTTTATCTAATTTATTTGAATCTTTTTAAACAATAAATTTTTCTTACAAAATTATTTTATATAATTTAAACTTATTGCTATATTGAATTAAAATATTTATCAGATAGAAAAATTCACTCTAATGGATTTATCATGACAATGAATTTTCCCACTTATTGACAGTAAACTTTCCCAAATGAATTATTGACAATTGTCTAGACCCTCAAAGCTAATGAAACCTAGAAAATTACTTCTTGAATCCCTTTAAACTGTAAAACTTGACATGGCCTAGAAATAAAACTATTTGAATAAAAAAGAAGATTAATATCGGTGAATGTGGAAAATAGAAGCTTCTTTTTGTTTCCGTTCGTTTGTCGGCAATGAAGAGGATTCCACATGTATAGACGATACCAAAGCTTTTTTTTGTGCTCTACGTGTTTAATTCTCACCCATTCAACGAGGAATGTGTTTCATGGCTTTACAAGCTTGTATTCCTTAAAATAGAATACTCTCCAACTCATCCTACCAAAATAGGAATATTATCTAATGTGTCACTTCATTATAAAATGAGAATAGTACCTTCACACTTCATAACTAGAGTTTAATGTGCCATTTACGCCTTGCATTTCAAATGTAAAGTGATTACATGTAATTCGTGGAGAATTGAGATGTGTTATTCTCATTTGATGAAGGGGAGAGGATTTTCGAGTATGTTTTAAAAGTTGAATTATTTGTTGATTTTCATATAGGATTTTGAGAAGGGTGAAGTTAAAGGTGTTCAACTATTAGGTCCTCTCCCCTAATACTTATTGTAAAAATTAAAAAAATCACTAGAAAGTTAAAATTAGTTTGCGAGACTATAAAAATATAATAAAATAAGGAATGGGGATTGTAATGTAGTTAGTTGTAAAATAACAAATAAAAAATGTAAATTTTTTTAAGAATGAAAAAAAATAAGTTGGTGTCACTTTAATTATTTTTAATTATATTTTAATGTATTTAATGGAAGTAGCTTCTGGTAGATTGGTATGGATAGAGAGAGGCCTATTTTAGCGAAGGAGATGTCAATAAATTTGGAGCATTGGAAATTGACTTGGGGCTCACCATGTGGAAAAGATTCTAATTGAAATTAAATGTGATAGTCAAAGCACTACAAATGAAAATGATGGAATAAATAGCATGCCAACCCAAGAAAATATTAAATATCAACATGACAAACAAGATAAATATCTAAAATTCTAGTTGCTAGATGAAATGATGGAGTTTATAGTTGGATGTAAAATTTGAATTTTTATCTTGTTTTTGTTGAAGTGGTACATACAAACACTATTTATTTTATATGTGTCAAAGATTGCATGTTTAAAGATATCAAACATGCCTAAGAAACTTTGCAACATGACACATGGGTGATTTTTAGACAATCTTGCTATCTTTAGGCATGGAGATTTGAGTTTAATCTTGAAGGCCCATCTCATTCATAATATCCCATGTTAGAATTGTACTATTTTTAAACCTAACATTTTCTCCATTATTGAAGAATATTTCAACCTAACTTGATATAGTAATTTTCTGTAATCATAACTCCTAAGCTAATAGCTCAACCTAATGTTTATGTTGAAATTAACTAGAACATATGCTTCCATTAAAAAATTAAACTTATTGGCCCTAGATTTGAAATGGAGCTATTAGTTTACCTCAACCAACCTAAAGCTTTCTTCTTATATTGAAAATAAAACCATTTGGTTCATAATTTCCCTACTAATAAAAATAGATTCTCTTAGCCTTGTGCTCCTTCTCCCATCTAAGCTCACCTAGCCATCCCACCCCTTTATCTTCTCTCTCATATATGGTTTCTTCTACATCTATAAATTTTAAGTCCTGTACTTCCACCCTATTTGTACCCCATATTCATCTAATCATTATACACCTTTTTGTAGTGTAGTAAATTGTATGTCTTTACAATTTCACAGTATGTCTAGGTCCCTTAATTTATTGGACTTAATTAATCTTCTAATTTGCAAAATTATGCATTCCAAAGCCTTATTTTTCTCGTTTTCCAAAAGGGGAACCAACATTTAATTAATGTATTCAATATTGTACTCACCCTAGAATATGTGTTTCTTGGACTTATAGGCCAAGATCCATTCGCCCAAGGGTGAATGGCCCCCCTTTAAGTTCTAAGACTGATTTTTAAATATGGTTTTGGTAGCATTTTAATGATTCAAAATTAATTTGTAATTGTTGGATTTTGGAATCTAATTTTTAAGAAATTAGATAAACACTTATAAATACATAAAAAATTTATCATTTCAAATCTAAGTTGCATGATCAAATATTCCTATGAGAAAATATCATTTTCAAGAGTATTCAAGAGTAGATTTATCAGTCATTTGTTACAACATTCAAGATCCTAACATCATGTTCAAGTTTTGTGTGTCCATGTCATCTTGTGAAGGATAATATGCATTGTTGATCCTAAAGCATCCAATAATTTCAAGTATCAAAATCCATCAAGAAAAACAAGATCATATTCCTTGGAGTGATGTGTTTGTCTTCAGTCCTCTAAGGGAAGCCATTGAAGGGTTGGTGAGTTGTAGCAAGCATTGTTCATTCATCATTTCCTTCTCCTTTGTCATTATCTTCTATCAAGGTTTAATTACCAAACTAGGGTTTGACTAAGGCAAACCCCCATTCAAAAAAAATATTTTTTATCTTTGTGTATGTGCAAATTATAGGTTGAAAAAGAATTGAAGAGATCTCAAAGGAGTAATTTTGCAATATTGCAAAAAATTTCATCATTGTTGTCAAGCCATGGAAACTAGGCTGCAAAATATATTTTCAATTTTTTGACTCTGGGATTTGTGCCAAATAGAATCCACAATCCATCATTAAAGAACTACCAAAGTGTTTTTAGAATCCTTAACCCATTTTCCTAGGGCATACCAGTCCTTCAACAAGTCTCAATATAAAGTTTTGGTGACAAATAAATGTGTCCTGACCCTTCTCAAATCTTCCTACAAACTATTTGGGGACCCCTTTCCCCAAATTTCATTTTTGTGAACCCAACATTTACATCATAGCTTTTCTGATTTGGAGATCCTTAAAACTCTAGATCTAGGTTTTGCATCATCTTGTTTTACATTTCATTTAGGGTTACATATTGCACGTTTGCATCATTTAAACTCATAAAAATCTGAAAACATTGCATTCATTCTACATAATAGCTTGCATTAAGGTGTGTTTCAATCATTTAGATCAAAATTATATTCAAAATAGCATTAAATAAATTGCCATTTTGTTCATGCATTGTCATACAATTGCATTTACATTTAATCAAAAAAAATTGGAAAAACTATCATAGAGTAATCTATTCGCAATTAGGAATAGGGAGCTTCAATATTAAACTGTCAAACATCCAAGTTTAATTTTTTAAGAACTCAATCCAAGGACTCATTTGTTCAAGGGTGAACCTATCCTTGCATAGGTGATTTTATAAAATTTTGCACACTTCTTTGTCTCTGTCTACTTCATTTTATTGTACTTGAAGATCTCTATTTCAACTTCAAAAATTGTATATTTCTATAGATTTTTTCATTTAGCTCAATTGGTGAAAGAAAGTGCATTGTTTAAAATCAATTTTTTCTTTCAAAATTAATCAATCAATTATCATATTTCAGATCTAAAAATTGCATTAAAAATTCATTCAAAATCTATTCATACTTCCATTTGACATTTAAAGTAAACTCTCATCATGGATATGTGCTTTGGTCAAATGTGGATGTCTATAAAATCATTGGTTGATGTTTCAAGTTGTGTGTTTGGTGATGATCCTAATGCAATTGAAAACATTCATGAATCTTCACCTCCTAATGAATTTCCTCATGAGATAGATATCTTAGGACAAGATGAAGGTATCATGCAAGAATTCATACAAAATTTGTTTCATAACCTTGACAACAATGCATCCTTTTATCCCTCCATGCAAAAACCAACACCTATCATCCCATCACTTGAAATGTTCAACATTTTTCATCCTAAAATTGAATCAAAAAGCAAGCTTCAACCATCAAATATGAAGGAACTTATTCACAACGGAAATATTGATACCCTTCTATCCTATGCCCATAAACTTATCGACACAACTATCGACTTAGAAGAGCGTTATGGTCAAGGATTTAGAATCTTAAGAAAACAAGGATATGGCACAACAAATGAGCATGAAATGTGTCATTTTCTAGAGTAACAACCATCAAAAGATACCAAGGGATTAGGATACCAAGATCTCCCCCCTCCATATCAACCAATTGCCTAATCAAGTGAGAAAAATAAGCCTTATAAGCTCAAGAAACTAAAGTTTCCTTGTCCTATGTCCAAGAATGAAAGGATTTTACACACTTGTCAACCAAGAAATTATTATAGTTCTATTGTGTGGTCTCACAACATGCCCTAGGAATTTAAAGCTTGAGGACCCCAAGTGAAAATTAACGCTTATGGAAGGTGATAGCTAGTTTGGAAGATCACTGAAAGTGAAAAAGAAAAGAGATATTTTTTAAAAAGAGATATACTTTTATAATTCAGGTGTTCCGAGTACTAGGTACCAGAAATCGAGAATGCTAGAGGTGTAAAAGGTAATGTAAGTGTTGAGTAAAGTGTTCTGGTCTGATAGTTGAGGTTTGGTAAAAGAAGGAAGTTTCGGTAAAATCAAAGTGTGGCAAAGTCATGGGTAAAGCTAAACACTGGGTACTGGGTAACAATGTAAAACAAATTTTTAAGTCTTAAAGCTTATCGAAAGGGTCTGATGGTTTGGTATTCTGGTATTAGAAGATGTTTATGAAAGATTTTTTTTTTTTGAAAGCATGTTATTTATGGTGCACTTGCATGATAACGAATGAATAATGGTTTTATTTACAAGAGATTTGATTTTATAAATGTTTTAAAAGGGATTTAATAGTTGAAATTTGTGATTATAGGACAAGCATATTGTGGTGCAAAGTTTGGGTATGGACAATCAGGCAGAGTAAAATTGTAGATAGATCTGATGATGCTACTTGGTTTGATGATATGATTTGGGACCTCATGCAAGAGAAAATTGCATTAAAAAGGGGTGCCAGATACTGGGAAATTGGAACTCTAGAGTTTAAGCATGAGGCGAAGGAGTATAAACATTTTGTCGATTACTTATTCCTAGGAATGTTCAAACTGATTTTGAACCTGAATGTAGGAATTGAATCTCCACTTAATCATTTTGAATATATGGAAATTTCCTACATTATTTTGAATGGATTTATTTAGTTGCAAGAAGGAACCCTAATAATAGAAAGATAAGAAACCTGATGTAATGCCCCACCTTGCAACCCTAAAGGAAGTTGCAATTAACATCATAAGCGAACCAATTTTTTTTTTTAAAGTGCATTTAACATACACATTCACTTACTAATTAACAACAACCTCTAAGGCTACAAGGTTAGGATTACTTAAACCCACACATACATATTACATATAACCATAGCCTTATGAACTTTATGAAATCACCATCATACATCATAAGAATATCACATAACATAAAAAGATAATCAACCGAGATACAATCTCATAAACATTATCTTAATCCAATAGTTACATCACTCATTCCCAGAATGAGGCAATAGTACAAATGATTACAATTACAAAATTCCACCTCATAAACATAAGAGGGATAAAATAACTTATACAAGTTAAAATATTACAATGCAAGATAATACAACAAGAACTGCGAGCTGTCCATCTGGATGTCTCGCCACCAAGTACTGAAGATAGATGGGGACCCAACGGTTTTGGTGCATGTTCCACCCAACCAATGTGGTACTCGAAGGCCCACCCCCCATGCTAGGAGATAGTAACAAAGTAACATGGACTAAGATCTACAACCACTAACCAAAGGCAGACTCATACTGACTCATACTGTTATAACCAACCAAATGAATTAACAAGTACAACTCATTCACTATACAAGTATGAATCAAATACAACTCATTCACCATGCAAGTACGAATCAAATACAATGCACGTACAAATCTAGTACAATACAAGTACAAATCAAATGTCATACATGTACACATCAAGTACAATACAAGTACAACTCCAACATCACTGACATAGGTCACATTGCTTCCAGACATAATAATAATCAAGTATGTTCACAGAACCATACACATAAAATAATTAACAATAGTTGTCATAGATAGAGTGTCATCGCAAGGTTTGTCATGAGATCTCCTCTGGGCATTCTTCATAGGCTCCGGCACAAGTAATCCTGGTGGCCTCAACCGAATCCCGACACTCATACTCACTCATGCAGAATCAACTACCTCTCGCAAGAGCAAGATAGTTGATCTTGCCATTCCAGGCCTTCTCACTCATCCCAAGTCTAAACAAGCCCTTGTGTCTATGAGTGAGGATTAAATTATCTTGATTAGTGTGAACTGCATCCTAATCATCTAAGTACATTAATTTAATTATCACTTGATTAACTCACTTTTGAAGGTTACCCAGTTTACCACTTTGGGCTCCGGCCCCTAACAAAAGCCACTTTTCTAATGGACAACACACACCCAAACAATCCACCAAGGGAAACACAAGTGCATACCAACTGGACATCATAATCCACTCCAATACAAAGAGGATACAAATAATAAAACTCACTCCAACATCTTGGAGGCAACAATCACATAGTCCACTCCTTTCACAGGAGGTACAAAATATCTCACTCCAAACATCTTGGAGGTAACAACACATAGTCCACTCCTTTCATAGGAGGTACAAAAGATCTCACTCCAAACATCTTGGAGGTAACAACACATAGTCCACTCCTTTCACAGGAGGTACAAAAGATCTCACTCCAAACATCTTGGAGGTAACAACACATAGTCCACTCCTTTCACAAGAGGCAACAAGATGAAACCACATAACAAGGTCACTCCATACAAGGAGACACGGATCCCATAATCCGCTCCTAAACCAAGGAGGTGCAAACATCCCCGTTCATGAAAACTGGGTAAAACTGAAAAGACGCCATGCACTACCCAAGGGAAAACAACTAGATGGCATAAAGATTCAACAACCCTTATCCTCTAAGTTCTTCTGGAAGACTTATAATTTAGGACTAACACTAAATCCCAAAACCAACAATGCAACTTGACGACATAGCAACAAAAGCATTCAAGTCATCAATCAAATCTAATATTTGGATTTCCTAAATCCATACTCATTCAATAGGTAGTGTTGACAAGGTCAAAGACATGATAAGTAGATCATCTAAAATAGTCATAACCCCTATTTCCCTTTTCATTATTGGAAATCTAAAACAATTAAACTTACTTCCCTTTACTGAATACAAAGAATTAAATCTTTTAAGATAAGCATGAGGAAGATATTACTTTTGGATATACTAAATCCATATCTCTTTCATAATCCAATCACAATGATTCAATTAATCTAAATAGAAATTAATAAATAACATAATTGATTGCTTCATCAATAAAATAACTTCTTAATTTACTTTTAAATCGACACAAATCCATGCAAGTAACTTTTTCCATTTCCTAACCAAATCTTACATCTCATTCAATTTTCTATTTAAAACATTCAATCACTTTAATATAATAACATATTGTTTATCTATCCATTTTCCATATACACTAATCAATCTATTTTTAAATCTCTATTCAATAATACATTGCATGCATCTCATTAAAATAAAATACGATAATGAATTTTACACTGAATATATATATATTCTCCATATTATATAGACACCATTAATATTCCAATCACAATGACTAGATATCTCTATGGAACTAAATAGAACATAATAACTATTTGCCTTTTTCAATGTAGTTAGTTCCTAAATTTACTTATAATGCAACCTAACACTATTGCAAACAATCTTTTCCAATTTTCTATCCGGAGTCTATGTCTCTTCAACTATCTATTTAAAACATGAAGTTTTATCAATGTACAAAAATATCTTTTGGCTTATCTCTTTGACTACACATTCAAAACTTATCTTTTAAATTCTTCATGCAAAACTAAATCACACGCACTTAAATAAAACAAGGTAAATACTAATTGAAAATACTCATGGATATATATATACATCACAATATATTTTCTTCAATCATATTAACAAAATAAATATTTTCTTTTAAATCAATTAATTACTTCGATTAAAAAAAACATCTTTCTCTACACATTTTCTACACATACTAATCATTTCTTTTAGAACACTAATAATACCCAATTTACAAACAACAGAATAAAATAATATAAAATATTATTTATTCTCTCAAATGGATATATACCTTCACTATATATATACTAAATATAAATTAATATATTTAAATATATTTAATCATTAACATACCTTCTATCCTTTGCAGAATATCAAATTGATTAATTCAAAATAAAATATCCTTTATCATCAATATTTCAAAATATAAATATATTTTTCAATTAAATCAAATTAATAATTGGACCTTTTACATATGGATTTAAATTCCACAATTCAATTTTAAATTATGCATTCTTTAAATCAAATATTTAACTCCTTCAATTAAACTTTAACATGCCATTTTAAAATAACAATAATTTTCCCATATGTTTATAATTTTAATTCCACTAATCTAATATACAAATTTTATTTAAAATAATATGAATAAATATATTACTTTAGTATTATAAATTATAATATAAAATATTATTAAATAATATTTTAATATTATAATAACAATACATAAAATATTAATATTTATAAATATCAATTTATTATTATTTTATTTTCAGAACAGCCATGGGTAAATAATTTAACAGTAGTCTCATGTTTCAAGCATAACTCAAAAACTACGATCTGGGTAATTGAGAGTTTTGGACAGGGGTAGGAAAACTTCAAAATACAAAAACCCTTTAAATTTCTTGAAAATCCAGTTTGTGAAAGTGAAGTTATAGGTGGCGCAACCAGACCATTTTACCATGAAAATATAACTATACTGCAGATTTTAAAATCTGATTTTTAATAATAACAAAGGGTTTCATTTTCTAAAAACATTCTAAATGTCTTGTTCAATCTCTATGTTTAATTTCAATAACAATAAAATCAATTTCTTCAAATAATTTAAATTCAACTGAGGTTTTCATAATTTTCACTCAAGAAATTTTCACAAGCAAAGGCTGTAAATTTATTTAATTCCTTTCTTCTAATATCAAACTTGTTTTCTAAAACAGATTTAACAAACAAATCTTTAATCATTACTATTTTAAAGAAAACAATCAAGAACAATAAAATACAAAGAAGAAAACCTGGTATAAGAAGTTACAGGAAGAGATAAATTTTTGATGCAAGCCTCCTCCAAAGATTTCCTGAATTTTCTTCAATCCTCCAATGAATCCAATCCAAAATCCAACAAATATAAACAATCTTTCCTTCAATCAATTCTACAATCAAACTTTCTTCAAACCCTTGTGCAAATTTTCCAAAATTTCTTCCCTGCTGTAAAAATGTATTTTTCTAAAAACTTTCTTTCTAAAAGATTTTTCTCCCCTAAAATTAAAACATATATTCTTATAAATCAAAAATACCTAATTCAACCCTAATTCACATTACATGCAAATTAGATATTTCAATTTCAATTTCAATTTCAATATTTACAACCCTAATTCACATTACATGCAAATTAGATATTTCAATTTCAATTTCAATTTTCAATTTCAATTTCACTTTCAATTTTAATTTCAATTTCACTTTTCAAAACCCACTTTCAATTTAAAATGAAATTTCAAATAATAAATTAATTTCCAAAGTTGCAACCAATTTCCCAAATAAACATTTAATTACAATTTCTAATTTAATTCCCACACGTCTATATAAAATTCCAAAATTAAATTCAATTCTTTTATTTCCTTTCATTCTCTTGCATCACGTTTAATTAATTAATTTAATTATTTAATAACTAAACTCAACCCCTTGGATCAAATTTAATTAATTAAATAAACTAAATATAATTAATTAATTTAAGTATAAACTTTTATCCACATTGCATTATTGTAATTAAATAACCATCAACATGATTTAAATGCAATTATTCTAAATATCTATTTCCAAATCAAGAATGCTTCAGAATTAAATAACATCAAAGCAAGACAGACAATGACTCAACACACACAATTGATGACACACTAAGGGTAGGGTATAGACTTGACACATGTTACCTAGCTACTATCTCCCGTTCAACTTAACCGTTGGATCGACACGCTCAAACCTGTGAAACCAGGTGGAGTCAATGTCATGTACCTGCAATCCTGCAACCAAGTAAACAACATCATACAATATATCCAATATATAATACACACCGTGAAGAAGGAATTACAGATTCGTAGGGCGCTCGCAAGCGAGTGATGCGAATCCGTCTTCTTCATCAATACACTCATCGAAACTGACACTTCCATCATAATTCTAATAATCTCATAATAACATCTCATGTTAACTCTACAACATCATTAATCCATAATGTAAGTGAAACAATAATCAGATAACTACATCCCACAATAATAGTTGTCGCTCAATAGTAGCAATCAAAACATTATAACAAAATGTATCCATTATCGAAGTAATTGCAACCAAACATAGCATAAAGCAACTTGATCAAGAATCAAAACAGAGGGGTATTACACCTGAAGGACTTCAACGTGCAAACAAAGGCTGACTTTCATTGACCTTGTTCGCAATTCTCTTGCCAATCACTATTTTCCACCTACCTTGATACGATCCGTCCCTTCGATTTACTCTCATGTATTTGTCTTATCCTACTTATGTCTTAATTTTATAGAAGTTCAGAGGATATTCATTTTTAAATTAAGTTCAAAATTTGTGGATGTCGAAAGAGCCAAAACTTCTCTAAGTTTTGTTCTTTTTTCCTGTTTTTCGAATCATTCTAAACTAAAAACTTGTATGCACATAGAATTTAATCAATATTGAAGCCAATTTTATAGCTACCTATCTCATGAATCTTTGTAGATGGTTTTTTTAGTTCATCCAAACAAGACTGTATGTTGTGTCGTTTAAGGGTGCATACAAAACCTACTCGGTGTCCAAATTAAAACCCCCTTCTTTAAAATCTTGCACCATTTTATGCCTAGCTGTGAAGAAATATGGTGAAGTATAAAGTAGTTTTCTTTGATTTGATTATATCTTGGGACATGCATGGAGAAAAACTGGGAGAAATTTTAATTTTCAATATTTTTGATGCTTTATTTTAGATTATGTGTTTAAATTTCTGAAAATGTTTCGCAAATAAATAGATGAATGGATGTAAATTTATTGAAAATCTTTCATTTTCTTTTGAATCCTTAAAGCTAAATCTAGTTAAGTGATAGAAAAATTGATTGATATTCATGAAATCTTATTACAAATATTTTGATTTCATGATATTATTTTATGATCAAACGAGAAATCATATGCCTAATGTTCATGATCCTTAATGAAACTAGAAATAATAGTGAGACTAGAAACAATCATATTCCCTTTGAGATTAACAACATTATCACATCATACCCTAAAGTAAACCTAGTATGGTAAAGACCTAACTACCACAGACTTGGGATTGAGCTAAGTCAACCTTTTTCCAATTACACGGGCATTCCTTGAGGTTGACTTGGTTAAGTCTTTCAAGAAAATAGGTTCTTCATGGTTTACCTGTGAAGACTTTATCTGCACTGTTGGTGCAAGTAACATCTTTGTCAATAGGAACTGGTGCTAGAAGGAGGGCACGTGTATGCTATTTTTCTTCATGCTCTTACCTTTATGTTTTGTTTAAGGATGTATATTGGCTATGAATATAAGGATAGTGTTAGAGTAATTGGACATTTACTTTATTAATTAAACAATATTTGTTTAATTACGTAAAGTTCCTTTTTACCTCTTTTTCACTTAAGCTAACATTAGGTACATAATAATTAATTACTTTATTAATTATTATTGTGAAAGCCTAAGGTTTTCCTTTTTAGGGTTTTCATCTATATGTAGTTGAAAACTATCTTTTGTATCATTATTCATTTTACATTTTCAGGTGAATACATTGCTCCACATTCTTGAGCATTTCCTTTGTTGCTTCTCTTTGCTTCTCCTTGTAATAGGTTATTTGCTTGCAAAGATCTTTGGGCTCCTATGAAGTTGTATCTTCTCAACTCCAACATGGTATTAGAGCTCCATATTTGTAGCTGCTTGTTCTTGTTTTGAGATTTTTGCATTGGAAGCAAATCTAGGGTTCTAAGGTTTCTTCTTGTGGATTCAGCATACTCTGATTTTTAGGTTCACTTTGGGCCCAAACGGACAGTGCCATTGGATTCATAGCACCCAAAAACCCCTAAATCAAATTTCAAATCATCGATTTTGGTCACACTCAACCAGGGTTGCAAAATTCTTTTTAGGGTTTGGCCGTATGGCCCCCTCAGAAAAAAATTCGCAAAAATAAAAACCTAAGGTTTTAATTTTAATTTTCGGCGGCCCGTTGCAAATTTCATCAGCGCCCAGTCCGCGCTCCGCTCAGTCACTCCGCGTCGCTCCGTCCATAGCTCCCCGCCACTCCACTCGCTAGCTATGTCCATCGGGCTCTCCATGCTTCCCGCTTGGTCGCTGCGGAGCTCGCCGCTGCCACTGCCGGGCTCCGCTGTTGCCACCGCCGAGCCGCCGAGCTCGCCACCGCTGAGCTCACCAACCTGAGTTAGACCCTCCAGCCCCCATGGGCTTAACAACCCCATTGCCCGATCACATGGGTGACCGCGGGTCTCCCGCCCTAGCCCCCTGGTCTGCCCAGGCGACTAGGGGCCATTTTTTTTAGCCCCTAGGTGCTAAAGGGGTCTAATAGGGCATTTTTTTTGCTCTGTTTTTCGAATAGGAAGAAGCATTGGAAAGCTGGTTTTGGCACCGATCTGATGACGTAGGTATTTTTATAAAAATTTTACCAGTCTGGATATTTTTTACCAGTCAAAGTGAGGTCTTCTTTCTTCACTTCTGGGGTCATAGAAGGTGCAATCGGACTCCATTTATCAAACTTGAATAGGTGTTGGAAAGCTCTCAATATGCTCTATTCAATGATGTGATCTATTTTATCATAATTTTCACTAGGTACACATGAATTTCTATTGAAGTATTTTTTTCTTATGCATTGCTTCCTTCTTCTCAGTTTGTACTAGGGTTTGGGTTTATCTTTTGTGGGGGGTGTTTTTCTCTTGGTTTCTGTCATTTATATCAAAAAACTAGAACACCAAAACTCTCAAAAATACAAACCCTTCTGCATCTTCTATCTATTCTGAAAGATCACATAATAATAAAAAACACAAGCAGGTATAGGTGCAGGGTTTCATGGCAAACTCTTCAGTTGAGCTACTCACATCACATAACTATCACACTTCAAAGTCTCACATGATGAGGCTACTCAGGTCATGAGGGTTATGGTCTTGTTTAGATGAGGTTCAACCTCAGTTGTAGCATCCTTTTGAGATTATGCAGCACAAGAAAAAGATGGATGAGGCTATGGGTTTGTTATGCATGCATGTTTCAGATAGTCTTTTGTTTCACCTTGATGCTTTGCTCACTCCTCGAGCCATGTGGCTGAAGTTTGAGACACTTTTTGGGGCCATTAATGAGTTCCGCGCATTACAGATTGAGGCAGAGCTGACTTCATTGTTACCTAATTCATTTCCCACTATTGAGGATTTTTTGAACAAGTTCAAAACTATCCGCACTATTTTACAGGGTTGTGGAAAGAACAAGACAGACACAGAGTGCATTTACTTGATTCTTTCGAAGCTTCGTGGTCCATTTCAGATATTTGCTTCCTCCTTCTACTCCACCATGGATGGTTTGGGTGCCAGTTTTACCATGCCTACCTTTGATTTATTTTATGAGCGTTTGTCTCAGGAACAGTCCCACCTTTCTCAGATGGATATGCTCTCAGGTTCAAAGAGCAAAGCATTGGTTGCTCAATCACCGAAGGGGAAACAGAAGCAGAAACCGAGGTCCAAGAAAGATTTTGCAGGTAGTGAGCATTCCTCCAAACCACCATTTAACCCCAAACATGGGAAATCTTCGAAGTCTGGTGAGTCTTCCTCCAAGACTAAGGAGAAATCAGGAGACGCTTGCAGTTTCTGTGGCAAGCAAGGTCATCTAATTTCTAGGTGTTGGAAATGATTAGAGGCTCTAGAGGAGGCCATGCAGCAGCAACACATCTCCTCACCGCCATCTTCTTCTTCTTCCACCACAGGGAACGGTCATGCTCTCACTGCATGAGCATCGACCAATGGGTCCACTTGGATTTTAGACTCTGGTGCTTCTCACCATATGACTCACACTCAGCAGTTGGTCACTTCTCTTGCCT
>CM021107.1:246168814-246338008 GCA_007115665.2 Sequoiadendron giganteum
GGAATTTAAAGCTTGAGGACCCCAAGTGAAAATTAACGCTTATGGAAGGTGATAGCTAGTTTGGAAGATCACTGAAAGTGAAAAAGAAAAGAGATATTTTTTAAAAAGAGATATACTTTTATAATTCAGGTGTTCCGAGTACTAGGTACCAGAAATCGAGAATGCTAGAGGTGTAAAAGGTAATGTAAGTGTTGAGTAAAGTGTTCTGGTCTGATAGTTGAGGTTTGGTAAAAGAAGGAAGTTTCGGTAAAATCAAAGTGTGGCAAAGTCATGGGTAAAGCTAAACACTGGGTACTGGGTAACAATGTAAAACAAATTTTTAAGTCTTAAAGCTTATCGAAAGGGTCTGATGGTTTGGTATTCTGGTATTAGAAGATGTTTATGAAAGATTTTTTTTTTTTGAAAGCATGTTATTTATGGTGCACTTGCATGATAACGAATGAATAATGGTTTTATTTACAAGAGATTTGATTTTATAAATGTTTTAAAAGGGATTTAATAGTTGAAATTTGTGATTATAGGACAAGCATATTGTGGTGCAAAGTTTGGGTATGGACAATCAGGCAGAGTAAAATTGTAGATAGATCTGATGATGCTACTTGGTTTGATGATATGATTTGGGACCTCATGCAAGAGAAAATTGCATTAAAAAGGGGTGCCAGATACTGGGAAATTGGAACTCTAGAGTTTAAGCATGAGGCGAAGGAGTATAAACATTTTGTCGATTACTTATTCCTAGGAATGTTCAAACTGATTTTGAACCTGAATGTAGGAATTGAATCTCCACTTAATCATTTTGAATATATGGAAATTTCCTACATTATTTTGAATGGATTTATTTAGTTGCAAGAAGGAACCCTAATAATAGAAAGATAAGAAACCTGATGTAATGCCCCACCTTGCAACCCTAAAGGAAGTTGCAATTAACATCATAAGCGAACCAATTTTTTTTTTTAAAGTGCATTTAACATACACATTCACTTACTAATTAACAACAACCTCTAAGGCTACAAGGTTAGGATTACTTAAACCCACACATACATATTACATATAACCATAGCATTATGAACTTTATGAAATCACCATCATACATCATAAGAATATCACATAACATAAAAAGATAATCAACCGAGATACAATCTCATAAACATTATCTTAATCCAATACTTACATCACTCATTCCCAGAATGAGGCAATAGTACAAATGATTACAATTACAAAATTCCACCTCATAAACATAAGAGGGATAAAATAACTTATACAAGTTAAAATATTACAATGCAGGATAATACAACAAGAACTGCGAGCTGTCCATCTGGATGTCTCGCCACCAAGTACTGAAGATAGATGGGGACCCAACGGTTTTGGTGCATGTTCCACCCAACCAATGTGGTACTCGAAGGCCCACCCCCCATGCTAGGAGATAGTAACAAAGTAACATGGACTAAGATCTACAACCACTAACCAAAGGCAGACTCATACTGACTCATACTGTTATAACCAACCAAATGAATTAACAAGTACAACTCATTCACTATACAAGTATGAATCAAATACAACTCATTCACCATGCAAGTACGAATCAAATACAATGCACGTACAAATCTAGTACAATACAAGTACAAATCAAATGTCATACATGTACACATCAAGTACAATACAAGTACAACTCCAACATCACTGACATAGGTCACATTGCTTCTAGACATAATAATAATCAAGTATGTTCACAGAACCATACACATAAAATAATTAACAACAGTTGTCATAGATAGAGTGTCATCGCAAGGTTTGTCATGAGATCTCATCTGGGCATTCTTCATAGGCTCGGCACAAGTAATCCCACAGGTAGCCTCAGCGAATCCAGGCACTCATACTCACTCATGCGGAATCAGCTACCTCTCGCAAAGAGGTAGGAATGGATTGATCTTGCCGTCGAACCCTTCCTCATCCCAAGTCCTAAACAAGAGCCCTTGCGTCTGGGTGAGGATTAAATTATCTTGATTAGTGTGAACTGCATCCTAATCATCTAAGTACATTAATTTAATTATCACTTGATTAACTCACTTTTGAAGGTTACCCAGTTTACCACTTTGGGCTCCGGCCCCTAACAAAAGCCACTTTTCTAATGGACAACACACACCCAAACAATCCACCAAGGGAAACACAAGTGCATACCAACTGGACATCATAATCCACTCCAATACAAAGAGGATACAAATAATAAAACTCACTCCAACATCTTGGAGGCAACAATCACATAGTCCACTCCTTTCACAGGAGGTACAAAATATCTCACTCCAAACATCTTGGAGGTAACAACACATAGTCCACTCCTTTCATAGGAGGTACAAAAGATCTCACTCCAAACATCTTGGAGGTAACAACACATAGTCCACTCCTTTCACAGGAGGTACAAAAGATCTCACTCCAAACATCTTGGAGGTAACAACACATAGTCCACTCCTTTCACAAGAGGCAACAAGATGAAACCACGCCATGAGTCACTCAATACTGAGGAGACCACCGGATCCCATAATCCGGCTCCCTAAATTAAGGAGGTGCAAACATCCAGTTAAGTGGCCCAGGTAAAGCTGAAAAGGCGCCATGCACTACCCAAGGGAAAACAACTAGATGGCATAAAGATTCAACAACCATTATCCTCTAAGTTCTTCTGGAAGACTTATAATTTAGGACTAACACTAAATCCCAAAACCAACAATGCAACTTGACGACATAGCAACAAAAGCATTCAAGTCATCGATCAAATCTAATATTTGGATTTCCTAAATCCATACTCATTCAATAGGTAGTGTTGACAAAGTCAAAGACATGATAAGTAGATCATCTAAAATAATCATAACCCTATTTCCCTTTTCATTATTGGAAATCTAAAACAATTAAACTTACTTCCCTTTACTGAATACAAAGAATTAAATCCTTTAAGATAAGCATGAGGAAGATACTACTTTTGGATATACTAAATCCATATATCTTTCATAATCCAATCACAATGATTCAATTAATCTAAATAGAAATTAATAAATAACATAATTGATTGCTTCATCAATAAAATAACTTCTTAATTTACTTTTAAATCGACACAAATCCATGCAAGTAACTTTTTCCATTTCCTAACCAAATCTTACATCTCATTCAATTTTCTATTTAAAACATTCAATCACTTTAATATAATAACATATTGTTTATCTATCCATTTTCCATATACACTAATCAATCTATTTTTAAATCTCTATTCAATAATACATTGCATGCATCTCATTAAAATAAAATACGATAATGAATTTTACACTGAATATATATATATTCTCCATATTATATAGACACCATTAATATTCCAATCACAATGACTAGATATCTCTATGGAACTAAATAGAACATAATAACTATTTGCCTTTTTCAATGTAGTTAGTTCCTAAATTTACTTATAATGCAACCTAACACTATTGCAAACAATCTTTTCCAATTTTCTATCCGGAGTCTATGTCTCTTCAACTATCTATTTAAAACATGAAGTTTTATCAATGTACAAAAATATCTTTTGGCTTATCTCTTTGACTACACATTCAAAACTTATCTTTTAAATTCTTCATGCAAAACTAAATCACACGCACTTAAATAAAACAAGGTAAATACTAATTGAAAATACTCATGGATATATATATACATCACAATATATTTTCTTCAATCATATTAACAAAATAAATATTTTCTTTTAAATCAATTAATTACTTCGATTAAAAAAAACATCTTTCTCTACACATTTTCTACACATACTAATCATTTCTTTTAGAACACTAATAATACCCAATTTACAAACAACAGAATAAAATAATATAAAATATTATTTATTCTCTCAAATGGATATATACCTTCACTATATATATACTAAATATAAATTAATATATTTAAATATATTTAATCATTAACATACCTTCTATCCTTTGCAGAATATCAAATTGATTAATTCAAAATAAAATATCCTTTATCATCAATATTTCAAAATATAAATATATTTTTATATTTTTCCAATTAAATCAAATTAATAATTGGATCTTTTACATATGGATTTAAATTCCACAATTCAATTTTAAATTATGCATTCTTTAAATCAAATATTTAACTCCTTCAATTAAACTTTAACATGCCATTTTAAAATAACAATAATTTTCCCATATGTTTATAATTTTAATTCCACTAATCTAATATACAAATTTTATTTAAAATAATATGAATAAATATATTACTTTAGTATTATAAATTATAATATAAAATATTATTAAATAATATTTTAATATTATAATAACAATACATAAAATATTAATATTTATAAATATCAATTTATTATTATTTTATTTTCAGAACAGCCATGGGTAAATAATTTAACAGTAGTCTCATGTTTCAAGCATAACTCAAAAACTACGATCTGGGTAATTGAGAGTTTTGGACAGGGGTAGGAAAACTTCAAAATACAAAAACCCTTTAAATTTCTTGAAAATCCAGTTTGTGAAAGTGAAGTTATAGGTGGCGCAACCAGACCATTTTACCATGAAAATATAACTATACTGCAGATTTTAAAATCTGATTTTTAATAATAACAAAGGGTTTCATTTTCTAAAAACATTCTAAATGTCTTGTTCAATCTCTATGTTTAATTTCAATAACAATAAAATCAATTTCTTCAAATAATTTAAATTCAACTGAGGTTTTCATAATTTTCACTCAAGAAATTTTCACAAGCAAAGGCTGTAAATTTATTTAATTCCTTTCTTCTAATATCAAACTTGTTTTCTAAAACAGATTTAACAAACAAATCTTTAATCATTACTATTTTAAAGAAAACAATCAAGAACAATAAAATACAAAGAAGAAAACCTGGTATAAGAAGTTACAGGAAGAGATAAATTTTTGATGCAAGCCTCCTCCAAAGATTTCCTGAATTTTCTTCAATCCTCCAATGAATCCAATCCAAAATCCAACAAATATAAACAATCTTTCCTTCAATCAATTCTACAATCAAACTTTCTTCAAACCCTTGTGCAAATTTTCCAAAATTTCTTCCCTGCTGTAAAAATGTATTTTTCTAAAAACTTTCTTTCTAAAAGATTTTTCTCCCCTAAAATTAAAACATATATTCTTATAAATCAAAAATACCTAATTCAACCCTAATTCACATTACATGCAAATTAGATATTTCAATTTCAATTTCAATTTCAATATTTACAACCCTAATTCACATTACATGCAAATTAGATATTTCAATTTCAATTTTTTCAATTTCAATTTCACTTTCAATTTTAATTTCAATTTCAATTTCACTTTTCAAAAACCCACTTTCAATTTAAAATGAAATTTCAAATAATAAATTAATTTCCAAAGTTGCAACCAATTTCCCAAATAAACATTTAATTACAATTTCTAATTTAATTCCCACATCTATATAAAATTCCAAATTAAATTCAATTCTTTTATTTCCTTTCATTCTCTTGCATCACGTTTAATTAATTAATTTAATTATTTAATAACTAAACTCAACCCCTTGGATCAAATTTAATTAATTAAATAAACTAAATATAATTAATTAATTTAAGTATAAACTTTTATCCACATTGCATTATTGTAAATTAAATAACCATCAACATGATTTAAATGCAATTATTCTAAATATCTATTTCCAAATCAAGAATGCTTCAGAATTAAATAACATCAAAGCAAGACAGACAATGACTCAACACACACAATTGATGACACACTAAGGGTAGGGTATAGACTTGACACATGTTACCTAGCTACTATCTCCCGTTCAACTTAACCGTTGGATCGACACGCTCAAACCTGTGAAACCAGGTGGAGTCAATGTCATGTACCTGCAATCCTGCAACCAAGTAAACAACATCATACAATATATCCAATATATAATACACACCGTGAAGAAGGAATTACAGATTCGTAGGGCGCTCGCAAGCGAGTGATGCGAATCCGTCTTCTTCATCAATACACTCATCGAAACTGACACTTCCATCATAATTCTAATAATCTCATAATAACATCTCATGTTAACTCTACAACATCATTAATCCATAATGTAAGTGAAACAATAATCAGATAACTACATCCCACAATAATAGTTGTCGCTCAATAGTAGCAATCAAAACATTATAACAAAATGTATCCATTATCGAAGTAATTGCAACCAAACATAGCATAAAGCAACTTGATCAAGAATCAAAACAGAGGGGTATTACACCTGAAGGACTTCAACGTGCAAACAAAGGCTGACTTTCATTGACCTTGTTCGCAATTCTCTTGCCAATCACTATTTTCCACCTACCTTGATACGATCCGTCCCTTCGATTTACTCTCATGTATTTGTCTTATCCTACTTATGTCTTAATTTTATAGAAGTTCAGAGGATATTCATTTTTAAATTAAGTTCAAAATTTGTGGATGTCGAAAGAGCCAAAACTTCTCTAAGTTTTGTTCTTTTTTCCTGTTTTTCGAATCATTCTAAACTAAAAACTTGTATGCACATAGAATTTAATCAATATTGAAGCCAATTTTATAGCTACCTATCTCATGAATCTTTGTAGATGGTTTTTTTAGTTCATCCAAACAAGACTGTATGTTGTGTCGTTTAAGGGTGCATACAAAACCTACTCGGTGTCCAAATTAAAACCCCCTTCTTTAAAATCTTGCACCATTTTATGCCTAGCTGTGAAGAAATATGGTGAAGTATAAAGTAGTTTTCTTTGATTTGATTATATCTTGGGACATGCATGGAGAAAAACTGGGAGAAATTTTAATTTTCAATATTTTTGATGCTTTATTTTAGATTATGTGTTTAAATTTCTGAAAATGTTTCGCAAATAAATAGATGAATGGATGTAAATTTATTGAAAATCTTTCATTTTCTTTTGAATCCTTAAAGCTAAATCTAGTTAAGTGATAGAAAAATTGATTGATATTCATGAAATCTTATTACAAATATTTTGATTTCATGATATTATTTTATGATCAAACGAGAAATCATATGCCTAATGTTCATGATCCTTAATGAAACTAGAAATAATAGTGAGACTAGAAACAATCATATTCCCTTTGAGATTAACAACATTATCACATCATACCCTAAAGTAAACCTAGTATGGTAAAGACCTAACTACCACAGACTTGGGATTGAGCTAAGTCAACCTTTTTCCAATTACACGGGCATTCCTTGAGGTTGACTTGGTTAAGTCTTTCAAGAAAATAGGTTCTTCATGGTTTACCTGTGAAGACTTTATCTGCACTGTTGGTGCAAGTAACATCTTTGTCAATAGGAACTGGTGCTAGAAGGAGGGCACGTGTATGCTATTTTTCTTCATGCTCTTACCTTTATGTTTTGTTTAAGGATGTATATTGGCTATGAATATAAGGATAGTGTTAGAGTAATTGGACATTTACTTTATTAATTAAACAATATTTGTTTAATTACGTAAAGTTCCTTTTTACCTCTTTTTCACTTAAGCTAACATTAGGTACATAATAATTAATTACTTTATTAATTATTATTGTGAAAGCCTAAGGTTTTCCTTTTTAGGGTTTTCATCTATATGTAGTTGAAAACTATCTTTTGTATCATTATTCATTTTACATTTTCAGGTGAATACATTGCTCCACATTCTTGAGCATTTCCTTTGTTGCTTCTCTTTGCTTCTCCTTGTAATAGGTTATTTGCTTGTAGAGATCTTTTGGGCTTCTGTGGTGCTGTATCTTCTCAACTCCAATATGATATCAGAGCTTCAGATTTGCAGCTGCTTGTTCTTGTTTTGAGATTGCATTGGAAGCAAATCTAGGGTTCTAAGGTTTCTTCTTGTGGAATCAGCATACTCTGAATTTGAGGTTCACTTTGGGCTCAAACGGATAGTGCCATTGGATTCGTAGCGCCCAAAAACCCCTAAATCGACTATCAAATCATCGATTTTGGCCACAGTCAACCAGGGTTGCAAAATATTTTTATGGTTTGGCCATATGGCCCCCTCAGAAAAAAAAAGGCAAAAAAATATTAAAAAAAAAAAAAAAACAAAGGTTTTTGCACGGCCCGTGCATTTTTTTTCTGCCGCCCGGCAGCCACCACCACGCCGCCCGTCGCCAAGCGGCCACCTCTCTGCCATCGGCACCATCGCCATGCTCAGCTCCGAGCTCGCCCTGTCGACTTCACCCACGAGCTCACCCTGCCGACTCCGCCCATGTGCTCACCCTGCCGGCTCCGCCCACGCACTCACCCTGCTGACTCCGTTCGAGCTCGTCAACCCGAGTTGGCCCCTCCAACCCCCGTGGGCTTAACACCCCTGCCGCTGGGTCATATAGTGACCGAGGGCTCTGGCCCAACTTCAGCCCCCTGGTCCGCCCAGGTGACCAGGGGTCATTTTTTTTAGCCCCCCAGGTGCTAAAGGGGTCCAATAGGGCATTTTTTTTGCTCTCTCATGAAATCGAGCATAACTCGGGTGTTTTAGCTCCATTTTTCGAATAGGACGAAGCATTGGAAAGCTAGTTTCAGCACCAATCTAATGGTGTAGGTAATTTTATAAATTTTTTACCAATCTAGATATTTTTTACCAGTCAAAGTAAGGTCTTTTTTCTTCACTTCTAGGGTCATAAAAGATGCAAATGAACTCCATTTTTCAAACTTGAATAGGTGTTGGAAAGCTCTCAACATGCTCTATTCAGTGATGTGATCTATTTTATCAAAATTTTCACTAGGTACACAAAAATTTGTTTTTGAAGTATTTTTTGCTTATGTATTGCTTCCTTCTTCTCAGTTTGTACTAGGGTTTGGGTTTATCTTTTGTGGGGGGTGTTTTTCTCTTGCTTTTTGTCATTTATATCAGAAAACTAGAACACCAAAACTCTCAAAAATACAAACCCTTCTGCATCTTCTGTCTATTCTGAAAGATCACATAATAATAAAAAACACAAGCAGGTATAGGTGCAGGGTTTCATGGCAGACTCTTCAGTTGAGCTACTCACATCATATAACTATCACACTTGGAAGTCTCGTATGATGAGGCTACTCAGGTCACGAGGGTTATGGTCTTGTTTCGATGAGGTTCAACCTCAGTTGCAACATCCTTTTGAGATTATGCAACACAGGAACAAGATGGATGAGGCTATAGGTTTGTTATGCATGCATGTTTCAGACAGTCTTTTATTTCACCTTGATGCTTTGCTCAGTCCTCGAGCCATGGCTAAAGTTTGAGACACTTTTTGGGGCCATTAATGAGTTTCGCGCATTACAAATTGAGGCAAAGCTGACTTCATTGTTACCTAATTCATTTCCCACTATTGAGGATTTTTTGAACAAGTTCAAAACTATCCGCACTATTTTATAGGGTTGTGGAAAGAACAAGACAAACACAAAGTGCATTTACTTGATTCTTTCAAAGTTTCATGGTCCATTTCAGATATTTTCTTCCTCCTTTTACTCCACCATGGATGGTTTGGGTGCTAGTTTTACCATGCCTACCTTTGATTTGTTTTGTGAGTGTTTGTCTCAGGAACAATCTCACCTTTCTCAGATGGATATGCTCTCAGGTTCAAAGAGCAAAGCATTGGTTGCTTAGTCACCGAGGCCCAAGAAAGATTTTGCAGGTAGTGAGCATTCCTCCAAACCACCTCCTAAGTCTAATTCTAAACCACCATTTAATCCAAAATATGGGAAATCTTCGAAGTCTAGTGAGTCTTCCTCCAAGACTAAGGAGAAATTAGGAGACACTTGCAATTTCCAGGTGTTGGAAACGATTAGAGGCTTTAGAGGACGTCATGCAGCAGCAACACATCTCCTCACCTTAGTCTTCTTCTTCTTCCACCACAGGGAAGGGTCATGCTCTCACTACACGAGCATTGACCAATGGGTCCACTTGGATTTTAGACTCTGGTGCTTCTCACCATATGACTTACACTCAATAGTTGGTCGCTTCTCTTGCCTCTTGATGAACCTCTTGTCTATTTATTAGATTTTTCACACTGGCTCTAGTAAGATAGTTGTGTTTTCACCACATGATGTAGTTATCCGGGACATCCATGATTCTAATTTGGTTGTGGCTACTGGTAGTGTTGATACTACATCTCGTCTTTATAGATTTGATGGATTTGCACCTTATGAGGGTACAGGTTCATCTCTTATAGCACATGCAGATTCGGTGAGTCAGCTTTGGCATGAGCGTTTGGGCTATGTCAATTACAGATATCTTCAGCAGATGAGTACACAGTCACTTGTTCTTGGTCTTCCACAGATTTCCTACACTGATGGTGTTTGTCATGGTTGTGTGCTTGGTAAGCATCACAGGGATCCCTTTCTGAAGGGAAGTACCACTCGTGCCTTGGCACCCTTGGAGTTGATTCATAGTGACCTCATGTCATTTCCCACTCCTTCTTTTTCAGGGGCCAAGTATGTACTCACATTCATTGATGACTTCTCCAAATGCAAATGGTTGTAATTTCTTAAGTACAAGTTTGATGTCTTTGATTCCTTTCATGTCTTCAAGACATTTGTAGAGAAGCAGTCTGGTCTTTCTATCCGGCGGATACATACAGATAATGGGGGGGAGTATGTGAATCAGGCTTTCAGAGATTTTTGCACTGAGCATGGTTTCCAGCATTAGTTTTCTGTTCCCTACACCCCTCAGTAGAATGGTATCACTGAGCGAAATAACAGGACTTTACGGGAGATGGCTAATTGTATGATTTAGTCCAAGTCCATGGATTCATCTTTTTGGGCCGAGACAGTCAATTGTGCCAACTATATTCAGAATTAGATGCCTCACAAGGCGATTCAACATATGACTCTTGAGGAGGCTTGGTCTCATGACAAGCCTAATATTTCATCATTTCGAGTATTTGGTAGTGAGTCATGGGCTTTTATTCTTGATGCTCAGAGGAAAGCTATGGAGTGGAAGAGTCGACCCCTCATTTTTTTCAGCTATTGTGAGGATGTCAAGGCATACAGGTTGTTTGATCCTGATTCCAGAGAGGTCCTATTTCGATGGAATGTTTAGTTTGATGAGCGCCTTCCTCCAGTTGATACCCTATCTCCAGTGTCCACTTCACTACCTACTCCACCCACTACAGCTCTTCAGGATTATTTTGAGGATGATTCTGATGAGGATATTGATGATCCCCCATCTCCACCTCCACTTGCTCCACCTCAGAGGCCCAAATGGGCTCGCTTTACTATTGAGGCAACAGGATCTATGGCCGGTGATCCTTCAGACACTTGTCGCACCCATTCTCATACTACAAGTTCTAGTCTTTTGACTCATGCTCTTTTAGAGGATCCTCGAAGATTTTCAGAGGCGACAAGTCACCCTGAGTGGGATAGTGTTATGGAGGAGTATTCTTCTTTGATGAGGAATAGTACATGGGATCTCTGTCCTCTTCCTAAGGGCAGAAAGATGGTTTGGTGCCGATGGTTGTATCGCACCAAGTATGCTGCTGATGGTTCTATTAATAAGTACAAAGCACGTCTTGTTGTGAATGGTTTCTCACAGGTTGAGGGTATTGATTACTCTGAGACATTTTCCCTTGTCACCAAGATGAATTCTATTCATTTTGTATTATCACTTGTAGCTTCTAGAGGATGGCTCATTTTTCAGATGGATGTGAAGTGTGCCTTCTTACATGGTGACCTATGGAAGGAGATTTATATGGAGCAACCTCAGAGATTTTTTCATGATGCTTCCTTGGTTTGCAGACTTCAGCGTTCATTATATGGTCTCAAACAGGCCCCTCGGGCTTGGTATGTGAAGATGGACTCTTTTTTGCTCTCCACTGGTTTCACTCGCTATCATTCTGATCACACGGTCTATATTCAGCATCTTGAGGGTGAGATCCTGATTCTTGTGCTATATGTTGATGATCTTCTCATCACTAGTAGCTCATCTTCTATGATTCAAAATTCTCAGCTAGCCTTGATGGAGCAGTTTAAGATGACAAATCTTGGCCTTTTGCACTATTTCCTTGGTCTTCAGGTGATTCAGTCTTCAGAGGGGATCTCCATTTACCAGCAAAAGTATTTTTTGATATGCTTCAGTGCTTTGGCATGCTTTATTGAAAGCTTGCCCTCACACCTTTTCAGTCAGGGGTTGTTTTGACTACTACTTGCCCCACTCCTTCAGTAGATTCTACACTTTACAGGTAGTTGGTTGGCAGTTTGTTGTAACTGACTCACACTCATCCTGATCTTTCCTTTGCGGTTGGTCTTGTCTCTCGATTCTCACATGATCCTCATGAGAGTCATTGGCAAGCTGCCAAGCGTATTTTGAGGTACATTCAGGGCACCACTTCATATGGCATTCACTACACATTAGGGTATCCTCACATTGTTGGCTACACTGACTTAGATTGGACTGGTGATGTCAATGATCGAAAGTCAACTTGTGGCTTTTTTTTTTGTCTTGGCTCTAGTCCTATCACATGGTCGTGCAAGAAGCAGACTGCTCATGCATTATCATATATAGAGGCTGAGTACCGAGCTGTTGTGCTCACTAGTCAGGAGATTTTATGGCTTCATCAGTTGATGATTGAGTTTGGTTTTCCTCCTGATAGTCCCACTATTCTTTGGTGTGACAATCAAAGTGCTATACACATTTCGCGCAACCCAGTGGAGCATCAGCGGACGAAGCACATTGAGCTTCATATGCATTTCATCAGACAGTTGATTCAGGATGGTTCTCTCATCTTGGAGTATGTTCTCACTGTCAAGCAAGTTGTAGACATCTTCATGAAACCTTTTGCATCTCTATGCTAACTTCAGTTGCACTCTATGCTTGGGGTGAAGGAAGTTGTCCTTGGGGGGTCTTTATGAGGCCTTCCTTCCTTTATGTTTCTTTCAGCATGTTGTTCTATCTCTTTTTGGAGAGGAGTTTTTCCCACTGGGTTTTCTCCTTTTCTCCGTTTCATAGAGATTTCTTTGTACTTGGGTATATGATTTGACCTTGTTGTCGGGACCCATTGCTTTTTCTTTCAGTAGCTTCTTCTAGGTTTTAGCTTCTCCCTATGTCTATCTTAAGGGGGGATGTTAGAGTAATTGGACATTTACTTTATTAATTAAACAATATTTGTTTAATTACGTAAAGTTCCCTTTTACCTCTTTTTCACTTAAGCTAACATTAGGTACATAATAATTAATTACTTTATTAATTATTATTGTGTAAGCCTAAGGTTTTCCTTTTTAGGGTTTTCATTTATATGTAGTTGAAAACTATCTTTTGTATCATTATTCATTTTATATTTTCAGGTGAATACATTGCTCCACATTATTGAGAATTTCCTTTGTTGCTTCTCTTTGCTTCTCCTTGTAATAGGTTATTTGCTTGCAAAGATATTTTGGGCTTTTGTGGTGTTGTATCTTCTCAACTCCAACAAATAGATTGTAAGGTGAAGGTCTAAGGTAAGTTGGTGTTTTAAAAATGGAAGCTGAAAAAAATTGAAGAATTTTTAATCAAAGATTATATCCTTTGAGTTTGTTCACCTTTGGTAGAGTCACCGAGTTTTGAATTCATGTTACAACTGATCATGGTGAGCTTGATTGCTAATTTTTTTTTACTAGGGTAAGTTTGGCTACACATAAGGTGATTCTGTTAATAGAAGGAATTTTAACTACTAAAAGAAAGGGATTGTTAATTAGAAACGTGTTAAATTTCAAAAATAATTGCAACCCTAGTGTAACTAAAACTGTTAAAATTTAACTGATATATCAAAACAGTTTGATAATTGCAATTGTTATGAAAAAAATCGTAATGTTCTGCAGGAAGGTAGGCACAAATGCTTAGACTTAGAAATATTGCACCGAAAACGATAAAATGGCACTGATGAGTCATCATTCTTTTCATACATGGAAAATGTAATTGAAGAGGAGCGGGAAAATCGAGTGGGAGACGTGTTTTTTCATTCCAAACCGAAAGTTCACAAGCTAAAAATAGAGATTTTCTTGATTTTATGTGTGATACAGAGTACAAAGTTTTTAATTTTTCTCTCTCTAATAACAATATAAATTGTGATATTTTTTGTGCTAACAAAGTTCAAAGCGAAGACAAGAGAAAAGACATGAAAATTTTTGGAGGAGCAGAAAATCAAGAAATGAACACAACCGTTCATGGAACTGAGCAGAATGAAGAGGGAAACCATGAACCAGGGCTGGAAGAATGTAGAGTATTGATCAACCAAAGAAGGTTTGTGAGATTGACCTTTAATGAGGTCCTTTTCATACACATGAACCAAGTTATTGGTAAGTATGCCTTTGAATTTACATTTGTTAAATGCAGGAAATATAAAGAAATTCATTGTTATAGTAGGACATTTGAAGTTTATTTTAGTGAATTTAAGGACAAACTTGATGTAAATCATACCAAAATAATAATTGAAATAGTCATTGAACTTAAAATAAATTATTTTGTTAGGGTTAGTGGCTTGTTAGACTATAATTTTTGGTCATTTGGGGTTAAGTTGCTTTTTGTAGGATTTTTTTTGTTTAGCTGTCTGCATTCGCAAACTCTACTTAATTTATCACACATATGAGAGTTAATTCAAAAATTTATAACATTGTGTTGTGCGATGAAAATGATAAATTCATACACAGTAAATACACACTTTAAAATGTACAAAAAATCTATATATATATATATATATATATATATATATGTGTGTGTGTGTGTGTGTTTGTGTGTATCACGTATATACATGGAATTACCAAAATTATTGCTACAAAAAAAATCAAAAAAGAAAAAAGAGGGAGGTGAGTTGTAGACAAAAGTAGCCATTCAGTCGATATGGGAGGCCTCATCCATGAGAGCTAAATATCCTACGTAGGAAATATCTCGGTGAACTTCAAATTCAGGAGTGTGGAGGTCAGATAAGAAAGACCGAAGTGGAACCACTTCCCCATGTTCCAGGAACCAAGGAATATCATCCATGGAAGGAATTCCAATGGTTGGATGAGCAATAGAAAGGATAGTATCTAGATTCTATAGATATTTAGGCCACACTATCATATTTGTAGTTGAGCGAACATCTTCAACAGGAAGCCCAATGTATAGGAGCGAGGCTACAAAGTGAGAATCCAAATTGGAATAAAATCAATAGTAAGCTCTAGATTCTACATATTGTTCCCCAAGGACTAAGAACAAGTTTGATGTACTGAAATTGGTAGTTCAAATGAAGAGAACCTTTTCAAGCCTTTGATTCATGATGCAACCCAGGAAAACATTTTGTCAGGTAGAGCAAGTCAAGAAAATCGGAGTATCCATGACCTATAAGCAAGCAAGCACTGAAAAAATAAAGAAATGCAAAATATATATAAAAAAGAAAGACATAGTAGAAGTGTGGAAAATTTGAGAGAACTATTGAATTTATAGGAAATAGTGAGAAAGTTGTGGTACATAGTTTCCTAGATCTAAATCTTGAAAATCATAAGCAAGGTGGCAACTAGATGAGTTTCTCCAGAACGAAATGTTAAGTTAAATTAATTTTTACACATAATTGGTGACAATTTACTTCAAATTTTCCTAGTACAAAGATTATGAATCAAGCAAGATAAATATTTCAAAATTAATGGTGGTCATATCATTGTGTTCTTCTCAATTTGTATCAATTATGAAGGTGCTTATGTGTGCAAATCAGAAAGGAAAATAAAGCCAGTAAGGCAATACATGTCATCACCTAGGAATTTTAAGAGAAATGATGTGTGCATGTCGAGGTGTGTGAAATTAATGTTGAATAATGTGATCATTTTAAATTTCATCATGGCATTTTTGATCCATTAATGTGGTGTCTTGCCATCACATTGGAAGTGCTAGCCAAGTATTTAGTCATTGTCGTAAAATTTGACTAGAAGGGTGGTAACTAATGGTTCTAAATTTAGATTTGAATTTGGTGATTAAGACTTTTTCTGCTAAATTTTAATTTTGCATATTTTTAGACATATGGCAAGTTGCAATTAGATAGGATTTGGCATAAAAGTGGTTAAGTTTAGCAGAAAATACACACCAATAGGGAATCATTTAATGAGTTTTTGGGAAATAGTGAAATGATGAAGGGATTTGCATTGAATAAAAAATCAAAACTATAATTCCCAACCTAATAGTGAGCTTAATTTCTTGCAAATTGAAAATGAGCTATCAATGAAATATCTATAATAAAAGAGATAATCAACTCTTAAGGCTATCCAAATATCTCTACCGGGGCTATAGACGTTTGGCTAGCAGTAGAGCTATGTTTGGGGGAATTACAGAGATAACCTTGTCGAGGCTATGGACACTTGACTGGTAGCAAGGCTCTCTCCCTGGTTGGCTTTGGAGGATTACCAAATTATGTTGTTCAATGTCAATGAACTGATCTTTTTTGCTAAGTTCCAGAAACTGGAATTAATCAGAGCACAAACATATATTTTTAGAGGAATTTTTACTATTTTTATATCAAAATCTAGGTAAAGGTGAAGTGTTATTGTTTTAAAATATGTATAAATTATAATTTATGATTGGTGATTTAATCCCATGTTTTGGTTTAAATTTGGTTTTATTGGTTTCAAGTTGTTGTGTGGTCTCACAACACGCCCCAAGACTTTAAAGCTTGGGAACCCCAAGTAAAAATTAATGCTTATGGTAGGTGCTAGCTATTTTGGAAGATCACCAAAAGTGAAAAAGCAAAGATAAATCTTGTAAAAAAAGAGAGATGCACATCATAATTTAGGTGTTTTGGGTACTGGGTACCATAAATTAGGAATGTTAGAGGTGTAAAAGGTAATGCAAGTGTTGAGTAAAGCGTTTCGGTTAGATAATTGAGGTCTAGTAAAAAAATGAAGTTCCGGTAAAATCAAAGTTTGGGGAAGTCATGGGTAAAGTTGAACTCCGGGTATGAGGTACCAGGTAACAATGTAAAACAAAGTTTTAAGTCTTAAAGCTTATCCAAAGGGTCCAATGGTCCAGTATTCTGGTATTAGAAGATGTTTATGGAAGAATTTTTTTTTGAAAGCGTGTTATTTATGGTGCACTTGCATGATAACAAATGAATAATGGTTTTATTTACATGAGATTTGTTTTTTATAAATGTTTTAAAAGGGATTTAATAGTTAGAATTTATGATTGCAGGAGAAGCAGATTGTGATGAAAAGTTTAGATATGGACAGTTAGGAAAACTAAAGTTGTAGACAGATCTGATGATGCTACTAGGTTTTATGATATACTTTGGGACCTCATGCAAGAGAAAAGTGCATTAAAAAGGGGTGCTAGATACTAGGAAACTAGAACTCTAGAGTTTAAGCATAAGGTGAAGGAGTATAAACATTTTGAGGATTTCTTATTCCTAGGAATGTTCAAACCGATTTTGAACTTGAATGTAGGAATTGAATTTCCACTTAATCATTTTAAATATATGGGAATTTCCTACTTTCTTTTGAATGGATTTTTTTGGTTCCAAGAAGGAACCCTGATAATAAAAATATAAGAAACCTGAAGGAATTCAACTTGCAAATGGAGGTTGAATTTCATTGATTTCATTTACAATTCTCTTTCCAATCACTATTTTCCACATGCCTTGATATGATTCGTCCCTTGGATTTCCTCTCATGTATTTTTCTTATCCTACCTATGTCTTATTTCTATAAAAGGCCACAGGATATTATTTTTTAAGTTAAGCTCATAATTTTTGGATGTCAACTTCTCTAAGTTTTGTTCTTTATTCCTGGTTTCTGAATCATTCCTGACTAAAAACTTGTATGCACATAGACTTTAATCAATATTGACGCCAATTAGATAGCTACCTATCTCATGAATCTTTGTAGCTGGTTTTTCTAGTTCAGTCGAACAAGAATGTATGCTACACCATTTAAAAGTGCATACAAAACCTACTCAGTGTCCAAAATAAAACCCCCTTCTTTAAAAGCTTGCACCATTTTATGCCTAGCTGTGAAGCAATTTGGTGAAGTATAAAGCAATTTTCTTTGATTTCATTATATCTTGGGGCATACATGGAGGATAACCAGGAGAAATTTTTATTGTCAACATTTTTGATGCTTTATTTTAGATTAGGTGTTTAAATTTCTGAAAATGTTTCAAAAAATAAAATGAATTGATGAAAATTTATTGAAAATATTTAGTTTTCTATGAATTTTCTAAATTCTTAAAGCTAAATCTACTTAAGTGATAGAAAAATTATTTGATATTCATGAAATTTTACTACAAATCTTTTGATTTCATGATATTATTTTATGATCGAACTAGAAATCCTATGCCTAATGTCCATGATCGTTAATGAAACTGGAAATAATAGTGAGACTCGAAACAATCATATTCCCTTTGATATTAGCAACATTATCACATCATACCCTGAAGTAAACCTAGTATGGTCAAAACCTGACTACCAAAGACTTGGGATTGAGCTAATTCAACCTTTTTCCAATTATAGGGACACGCCCTGAGGCTGCCCTAGTTAAGTCTTTCAAGAAGATAGGTTCTTCGTGGTCTGTCTGTGAAGAATTTATCTACACCCTTGGTGCAAGTAACATCGTCATCAACAAGTTCCACCCATTCATGAAAACAAAAATGAAAAAAGTAAAAACATGTCTTACTGTGCATATCATAGAACTCTTTGGCATCTTACTAATGATTGTCATGATTTACAATTCTTTTTATGAGTTTTATATTATTGATACAATTGGCTAGCATGCCTACACTTTACTCCTTGCTATGTGATAGTTGTAGAATTTTAGTATACTCACTATTACATGTATTAAACTTTATGCAAATCAACTTTCCATATTAGAAGGTGTGAACTGAGAATTCAATAACCTGCACAAACACAACAAATAAGCATAATGTTAAATCAAATGCAAGAGAGAATCAAGGTTCCCCATGAAATTAGATTGTAACATTAAAATAGGAAAACAAGTGAAGCACAATATAAATGGAAGTAAGAAAATCCTATTCTAATGAATAACTATCAATCCCATGGGGGAATTGGTGCTAATTGGTATGTCGAAATCAGACCTTTCCCAATTCCTGTTTGTAAGCTTGATGATTGTTGATGGTGAGATTAGATGGATTGAATGTAATGAACAAGATTAGCTCTTGATTCAAGAGAGTAACCTTGCATGAAATCTATGGAATGAATATCAATTTGAGCATCGTAAGTTTACTCAAAGTTGTGTGTTGTAGAATGAGGAGAGAGGCCTCTAATTTGTAGATTTCCAAAATGGAAAAGAGAGTGAAATAGAGCAATGTGGGATCATTCAACATCCAATGGCCAAGTGCCACTTCTCAAGATGTGAATGGTTGATGGTTGTGCATATTTTAGCCAAAGTGCCAATAAATGCAATTAGGTGGAATTTCGAATTTGAGAAATGACATGTGAGAGGGAAAAAAGAATGAAATAAATGCCACTTGGATCAATGCAAAGGACATGTAAGAGGAATGAATGCCTTGTTGGATGTACAAATCCACTAGAACTTTTTGAATTCAAATTTGAAAGAATATTCTCTTTTGATGCCATGTGAGGGAAAATAGAGATTTAATAAATGAATTAAATATATTTTAATGTGCAACTTGCATTCTCTAGAAGATTTTAGTGATAGGGATTAACTTAATCAAGATTTTGATTAATTTAATGAGGGATTAGATGATTTGACAATTTTGACTTAAATAGATGAATTAATTTAAATCGAAATTGAGAACAAATGATTAACTAAATAAATGATTTTGATTTATTTAACTAAGGAGGAATATGTTAGATTAAATCAAATAAGGTTTAATTTATTTAATTTAATACGAGGACTTTAGAGATTTTAATCAAATATAATGATTTATTTAATTAAACAAAAATGCAAGGTTAATTAAATTAAATTGATTAATTTAATCAATGGAAGAGAAAGACTTTAATCAAATGAATAATGATTCATTAAATTAAGATTTTGAATATGATGAAAAGATGAGAGTATGATTTAGGAGGAAATATTGTTAGTAATCAGGATCAAATGTGCCGAACCGAAATTGTACATTTTCCATGTTTACATTTTGCCCCTCTTTGAAGCAATGTACTTGTTGCATTGATTCAAAGAATAAACTGTTGTGATCAAAGTTCAAAAATTTCTCAATTTTCAAATGCCCCACTATTGCTCCAGTGAGAAGGATTATGCTGGTATACTGCCTCCTTGAGAGATTGAGCGGAAATGTTTGATTTTCTGATCGAGATGGCGATAAAATGCGAGAGGGGTGGTTCTATTTCTCAGAGGACGAAAGATAATTCTTTGATGTAGACAAATCTGGAAATGCATAAACAGTCATTGACTATGGGTAGTCTCATGTATAGCTTGATGGGACACACCAATTTTAGATAAAAATGTTAGTATGAGAAGAATGGAGGGAGGATCCACACAAGATGATGATTGATGATGATACTGCTTACCAGGATTTGGGATTTTCAAATGGTCAATTATTTTATGTTTGATAACACATGTAGGTATGATGCATCAAGGTATAAAGGACCAAGATGGCATTGTACCTAGTGTGATGGACTTTGAATTGACAATCAGATAGGAGTATTCTTGTTCACACTTAGCATACAAAGCCTTATTCAGGATGTAGTTTAGACATTCTAAACATCTCGGGCCAAAACATAAAAAAGCAAGCCTTCCTATTTGGTCAACAAGATATCTAAGAAATCCTCCCTGCAATCTAAACAAAGCATGCATGACTAAGTTATTTTACAAGTGTATCCCACAAGCGCAACAAATAAAAAATAAATTAATGATCTGTGCCCCATTCCTTTCTCTCTAAATCTATTTTGTTTAGGCATCATCAAGAGGTCCTTGAAATGAACACAAAATAAGATAAGTCAAGAAAAGACCAAATAAAGCAAACAAACAAGCTAATGTTCTTCATACCGCTAGCCAAGACTAAACTACTGTGAGATACCTGATGCTTATGTCCATCACAGGAAAGCTTCATCCTAGGACATGTTGTGATCAGGGTTTTGATGGGACTGATTTGGATGATAAGCTATTGATATTCTGAGTTGATCAACTTGCTTGCTTACTGATTTAGACTTTTGAGACTCTAACGATTTAAGTGTTCACTTTTGAACCTGCTAGACTTGCTTTTGACTGACTCAACAAAGGGTGAAAGCAATGATTGATTTTATTATGAGTGATATGACAAGCGTGGGTGAAAGCAAGATAAGATGGATGCACCATTTTGGATTTTTTAGATATTTTGAGGTTGTTTTTGGTATTTTGAGATGTTTTGCAAACGTTTTTGGTATTTTTGAGATTTACGGCGAAGAGACTGACTTAAAGACCTATCCTAGGGGTCTCGGGAGCTGATCTATAGATTATCCTTGCCTACATTATACACACAGAGACCACGATGTTTGACTAATGACAAACTTGACTCAATGATGAGATAGGTGGGAAAATGAATTTCCATTTTATTGCGACAAATGCCGAAGGACTGACCTAGGGTGTGAAATAGATGGGAAAATAGATTGCCAATTTATTGTGATGGATGCCTAAAGGACTGACCTAAATGTGGAAAAGATGAGCAAACAGATCGCCAATGCGACGGATGCCTAAATGTGGAAAAGACGGGCAAACAGATTGCCAATTTGTTGTGACAGATGCCTAAATGACTAACATAAATGTCTCAAGGGATGATCAAAGATCAACCTTGCCTACGTTTAAGCTCAAAGACGATGTAGTTCGGACAAAAATTGACTTGACTACTGATGATGGAACTTTTTGAAGATTTTCTAAGATTTTTGACATGTTTTTGGATTTTTTTGATGAATTTTTTGAATGTTTTGGTTTTTCCGATGTCTTGGGAAGAGCACAAAAATATACACAAATCCAATCCAGTGCTAGTTTCAAGGACATACCTCCAGGGTTAAGTGATAGACTACTTCAATAAAGGTAGGACAAACTAACCTTAGGAATATGCCAAGTAGTACTATGGTGGAATATGATATGGTCATCAACTCAGGCTATGGTATGGATGCAAGCGGATGGGTGGATGGATGATTAATGAAATGTGATGGAATGGATGAGTGAATCATGCAAATCCTAGCGGATGGGGAGTGATTTATTTACACTTGGGACTTATTTTCAAGGTTTTCACCAAGGCACTTGTCAAAAGCTCCACCGAAGTAGTTTTCACTAGAGGACGGTTTTTTTGTTTACTATTTTCAATCCTTTTTCTATTTTTTTTTAATTTTTTTGGATTTCTGTATTTTATTTTTTTGTTGTTGCCAAGACATATGTTTGCAAGGTTTTCATCAAAGTAACTATTTTTTCAGGAATTTTTCTAAGTGTTTTGTATTTTTTGATGGATTTTCTGAATATTTTTGAATTTTTTGATTGATTTTTGAATGTTTTTGATTGAATTTTGAATGTTTTTTGAAATTTTTTATGAATTTTTGAAAATTTGGAGGTGGATATGTATGACAATATCAGTGCTTTGTTTTGAGATTTTGTTGAAAACCAAGCTTAATGTTGATCAATCAGGTTAATGGATTGATAGTTTGACTAAGTGTGTTAAGTCAAATAAAAGTGATAATGCACTTGTAAAATCTAGGAAGTTGTGTTATCCTAGAGTAAACTTTTATAAAAGAGGATGGTTTCACTAAGTGCGTTAAGTGAAACAAGTTGGTGATGAATTGGATAACTTGACTAAGTGTGTTAAGTCAAATAAGATGATAATGCACTTGTAAATTCCAGGAAGTTGTGTTTTCCTAGAGTAAACTTGTGCACAAGATAATGGTTTGACTAAGTGTGTTAAGTAAAACAAGGTGATAATTGATTGTATTCTATTGATCAAGATTGATGAAGTTTGGTTTGGAACAAAATTGTTTTGATGATTTAATGTGACGCTGATGCATAAGTTAGATGTGACTGATATTGATTGTTTGACAAAAGATAAAGCTTGGTAAGGAATGTCTTACTGTAAAAATTTGCCATGGGCTAGTGATTTGGATTTTTGGCTCACAAATGTTTGACCAACTTGATTTCACGTTTCCCAATGTTTGGATCACCACATTAGTTGGAAGATATAGATCAAGATTTATTCCTGAAGTAAGATGCAAATATCTACCCCTAGTGTCTAGCAATACAGGGAATGTCATGGGTAGATTCTTGCACGAATGGATATGGATTATCTTGTGATAAGATAAGGTGTTCAAATAGAGGATTCTCATTCGGATAATGCTTCAAGGCTTAGATAACATTGGGTAGGATGGGATCAATGAAAATTACACATGTCAAGATGTCTACCATAAGCAAGTGTAAAGTGTGCACTAGACTTTTATCAATATCAAGATAAGGTAGATAGATGGAAATGGGTTGGATAAATGATTCATGGATGAACGAATGATAGGGATGGAATGTTGGCTTTATTATGGATGCGATAAGATGCTTCTTCTTGGAATGGCACACACAGATGCTCGATTCTACACATGATGCATGTTTGCCAGGTTTTCATCATGGTACTTTTCCAAAGTGCCACCGAAGTGGTTTTTGCTGGAGGACCATTTTTTTCTTTATTGTTTTCAATCCTTTTTTCTGATTTTTTTTAATTTTTAATTTTTATTTTTTTGTATTTTTTGAGAGATTTTAAGCTGATGTTGAATCACGTGGTACTGCTGACATTGATTCTTCTGTCAGAATGTGCAATCAATATCCTACTTGAAGAAGCTATTTTTCCAAAATATGTGCACTTGAAAGCAACTTTAGAGATTCTTGATCTGCTTTGTTGCCACCGAAGTTAACTCTGTCTTTGTGTGCACATTGTGATAGAGTGCCTTTTGAATCCTTATGATGAATGGTTGTTGCAAACACATGGTCAATGTGAGAATTGGGTATCATGCATGGAGGCATGGATGGTGGAATGTGTTTAGGGATAAAATATGGATTGGTCGATAGTTTGGAGCCTTTGACTCTCCAAACTTGGGAAGATGAGGAATTATGGATGGATACGGAAGTGTTTGTGGAATTAGGACCAACAACTTGATATACTATGTATGTTGCTTGAGAAGTCTGATTTTACCTTTGTGGACATCTTTGATGGATATTGTTGATGGTGTTTTTATTCACTTCGCAACATAGGTAATGCATAGGTGCATCACCTCTCTTGAAAGACAATCTTCCATAAGAAAATTGTAGATAACTATCCCAAGGTCTCTCAGATGTCAGGTCTTGACAGTGATTGGAATATCTCAATTTATTTATGTGATTTGCTAGAATCACAAGGCGGACTTATGGATGAGTTACAAAGTACGAAAGTTGGATCTGCAAATGGAGTTCTTAAGATGGGAGAGTTGCTGAGCATTTGCTGCAAGTTCAAGCAATAGTCTAGAACTCCATTTCAACATTGGATTTAACTTTATAATGTGCAATGAACCTTGCCTAAGGTTATTAAAGAAAAGGAAAAATGAAAAAATGCAGGGAAGAGAGAAGGTTCCTGGATCTGAAACTACAAATGAACAGTGATCATGGAGGTTGCTAGAGTAGACAAACTCCCTAAACTAGGTTTTGCTTGGCCAAGAGGATCCTACAGTTACACAAAACTAGTGCAATCTTCTAAGGATGTAAATTTTCAGTTTGCATACACACATCATGGACATGCAAGTGAACTAAGTTGCAACAATCAAATGAAGAAGCCCAGGCCAACTTTGCACAATAGCTTGTCATCAAAAAGTGCCAAAAATATTGGCTAAAAGCTCATCAAATATTGTAACAACAATGCCCATCATCACATCCATTCAAAAAACTAACTAAAACTAACTTGGAAGGTAGAACCATGCACACATAATGAGAAAACTCAAAAGTAGCACCCATAGATCATGCAATGTTGCTTTCTATTGCTGCAAAATATTTTTACAACTCTCCAATCCCTTGCAAATGAGGGGAAGACCCCTATTTATAGTTTTCCAAAGCCCGAATGAATGGATAGGATTGATTTACATTGTATGGTTCAGATTCAATTACATTAGGGCTTCACCTACCCCACAATATTCAACAATTTAAAATACATCTTTGTCTTTTCCTATTTTGTCTTGTAGTGGCCAATCACTATAGCAATTTTGTCTTCTAGCTAATTTTCCTTTTACTATAGCTAAAACTGCCTAAAATTTGCCTTCTTCCCATTGGAATTTTAGCATTCTTCATCGGATCAAATGGTTTTGTCAATGGACCCATGGTAGGCTTCTTGAAACTGGAAATGAGAGGCCGAAATGCTGTTTTAGGAATGTTGTTGAAGAAATGTTGTTTTGGAATTTTCAAAACTTCCAGAAACTTAATGAAACCTTTTCAGTTCACTTCGACACCACAAAAACATCCAAGATCCATAGGAAACCTATTCCCAAAGTCAAAAATGAAGGAAAACGTGAATCGAGCTAGCGGGGAGGTGAAGCCTAGAAAACCCAAGACTTAGCAATTTTTTATTTTAGGGGAAAAATATGGTAAGCCAAAAATGAGACTTTGAAGGGCACATTGACCAACTAGGACAACAAAATGAGGGGCACACAAAATGAGACGGGAGCAAAGAAGCCCACCAGGAGCGAAAAAAGAGGGTCCCTGCCTACAGCAGGGCGTGTGTGCGAAATATGCACAACAAATGGTGACTCGCTGGGGGTAATGCGCTTAAGGATTTTGATGACAAATTGGAATCACAAACCCAAAATCTCTAGTTCCAACTTTCATGCTAGGGAAAACAAGCCAGTCACTCAACCAAAGGATCAAAACCACTAGTTAACCCAACCTTCAGTATGCCGAAAATCCAAGTGTGTGCAACTGTGTTAATTCCCATCCTTCAGTTGCTGCAACAACCCAAGCTCCATCAAGTTAAGCTACATAGTTTATTCTAACTCCAAAAGCATCTGGGGCATTTCCTCGCTGCCAGTCAGGCTTCCATAGCCCTGATGAGGTTGTCGTTGTGATTGTCCTGAACATTGCTCTACTGCCAGCCGAGCGTCCATAACCCTGGTAGAGTTGTTTGTATACCCCTGAAAAGCTGAATTTCTCTTCTTTTGATTTTCAATATTTTGCTTTATTTGTTTTTTTTTTTCCTGTTTTAAGTTCTTTTATTTCAACCTACAAGCAATGAAGCTCGCACTTAGGGCTGAGAATCACAGTGGCGCTAGAGCATAATTTTAGATTTTTCAATTAACTAGACTTCACAAAGGACCTACAGTGACCGTCAGATTCTTAGAAGTTGTGAGAGATATAAAATTCCAGAATAATTCAGAATCAGACCAACAAATGACTTATCCACTTTGAATCAAACATCTAGATCACTTGATACTAATAGAAGATCCTCACCATCCACTCTAAAAACTTGATTAGAGTTTGACAAATAAATACATAGAACATCCCAAGAAATAAGAATGGTTGATGTGCACACAGATGTGCCCAAAAAAAATCGAAGGGACCCTGAGCAAAGCAACAACAAAGCAAGGGAAAACAAAAGCAAACAAAAGAAAATGAAAAGGAAATGCCAAAACCAAAGTGGGATAGTGAAAGAAAATAGCGAAGAAACTACTCTAAAGCAAGAAACCTACAACAAACTAACCTAAAGAAATTAGGAAAGCAAAGTATTTATAGGAAACCTACACTACTTAAAATGAGCTATGTACAAAGATATTTATAAAGAACTATGTTCGGGTAAGGCGAGACAACACTCATGCCCATTGGATTTTGTAATGCGTGCACAAACAGATGAAAAATCGTTATAGTTCTATACCATGCAGATTTATCCTTATATTTAGAGGGAATAAATTCAATATGGAAGAATTCAAATTCTACCCCAACATCACGAAGAATCAACAATTGAGGAGGCTCATTAAACCCATGATTAATCCATAAACATGTTAATTTTTTTCTCATTCCCATAATCAAAATGATAAGTGCAACTATAAAAATTAACAGGAGCAAGGAAGGATAGAACTTGGATTTCATCACATGGAGGTGGCAACATTTAAAAATCGAGAGCGAGCACTGCATCGTCAGTCCTTGGATCAAGAACCTTGGGCAGGCATGGTGGAGGGTGCAACATTTCAAGAATCAAGTTTGCATAAGGCAGGGAGAACGGGGCAGCAAACACTTCTTCCACGTCTTGTGTGGGATCAACAATCCCCCTTTGCAGTTCTTCAAAAAGAAGTACTTCATCTCGTTGATCTTCTGCAAACCAAGCGTCCACTTGATTGTTATCCTCAAAAGGCAGCATGTTGTCCCACTTCCTTTCCCAAGTGTCAAACTTATCTTCATGTTGCTCAATGACATGGGATGATGACATGTGTGAATGTGTCCTATTGTAGCCATCTAAATATGGAGGATCAACAATAATCATGGTGGAAGGACTCCAAGTTGCATCTTGTAGTTGACCGAGTGCTTCATCTCTATTGGCAGCTATCCTAGCACCCCCGCCTTTATCTTCTTCTATTTGTTGTTCATGCATCTCATCATGTTGTTCACTCATTTCCCCTTGTTCACTATCGCTATAAATGGAGAAGGAACCCCTCTCCCAATCTGGAAACTCTAGGCTACCTCGATTGTTCTTTGACTTGCTTGATGGCTTCTTGGCACAGTCCGCATGTGAACTCTGAGTGCGATGAATTATGAAGTTTGCACCAATTCGGGAGGAGTAGCACTTCCAAATCCACTTGGTATTTTAGCTTTGACCAATCCTTTACTAATCTGGAGATGAGTTGGTGATATATTTCCACTATTAGGTCCTCATCATCACTTGCAAAATAAGCTTGATGGTAGATGACCACGGCGATTGGTTGTTCCCACTCCTCCAAATCTGCATTTTCAGATGCTTGGTCACTATCATTGATGAAGGAGAGGTCTTCTAGTCTAATTTTAGTTATGCTTTCATCATCATTTCTGCTGTCCCAAGGCTATCAACTTCTTCTTGTTGATTTTCGGCATCTTTATTGGCTTCCCCAACATACACTGCTACAAAATTGATTGCCTCATCCTCAACTATCAATGGCTCCTCTTCCTGAGTGGATGACCACCCTTTACTAATGAAGGAGAGGCTTTTCAACTCCATTCCTAGTGAACCTTCACCAAATATTTCTGTTGCCCTAGGAAAGCAGCTTCTTCCTCTTGATTTTCAGCTTCAGTGTTTGTTGTCCCAGCACTAGTTTGTGGCCGATTTCCTAGTTTATCTTGAAGGTGTTTTCCTCCAGATAATGATCGCTTTTCTGCCTCATGAGATAACTCATTCTCCTTGATAGTTGGCTGCTCCAACTTGTTCGAATTTCCTTTGAATTGGGTGATGATGCTTGCACATGAAGGAAAAGTAAATTCTGAATGAGGTGCATTGTGAAATTTGCACCAACTTGACATTAGTGCTTCCTTTAATCTTGGTCTGTCTCTGCTGCCCAAACACTCTTGGATGAGCTCTTCAAATGCCTTAGCTTCCATGGTTGTCAATTCTTCCTCTAGGTTTGCAAGGGCTAAAGGCTAGTATATTTCCCAAAAGGGAATCTCTCCTTCCAAGACTCTTTCAATTCTTCTCAAGAAGGTTAGACACTCTAGTTCATTGTGCCTTTGGGTTCCATGAATTCTACATCTATCTCCCAATGCAAACTGTTGCAATGGTCTCTTTAATCTCCTATTTAAATTTGCATGTAGCTGAGCGATGCTGATTTGCACATGCTGCTCCATTTTCACTGAGCTTCTCTTTTCCTTCAATTTTTTTTGATTTTATGTTTCAGCATTAAAAGAGATCACTATATCTCAGATTTCTTCTTTGAAAGTGCTCTTTTCAACTTCCAACATTTAGCTTTGTAGACTCAACATGTCAAGCCCTCCTTCTAGCGCTAGTTATGTTGATGGTGTTTTTATGCACTTCAAAACATAAGTAATGCATAGGTGCATCACCTCTCTTGAAAGACAATCTTCCACAATCAAATCGCAGAACACTATCCCAAGGTCTCTTAGATGTCAGGTCTTGATAGTGTTTGGAATATCTCAATTGATTTATGTGATTTGCTGGAATCACAAGGCAGACTTACAGATGAGTTACAAAGTGGGGAAGTTGGATTTACAAATGGAGTTCTTAAGATGGGAGAGTTGTTGAGCATTTGCTTTAGGTTCAAACAATAGTCTAGAACTCCATTTCAACAATGGATTTAACTTTACAATGTGAAATGAACCTTACCTAAGGTTACTTATTAAAAAAAATGAAAAAAGGAAAAAGGTAGGGAAGAGAGAAGGTTCCTGGATCTGAAACTACGAATGAACAGTGATCATGGAGGCCGCTACAATAGACAAACTCCCTAAACTAGGTTTTGCTTGGCCAAGAGGATCCTATAGTTACACAAAACTAGTGCAATCTTTTAAGGATTGCAGATTTTCAGTTTACTTACACACATCATGGACATGCAAGTGAACTAAGTTGCAGCAATCAAATAAAGAAGCCCAGGCTAACTTTGCACAACAACTTGTCATCAACAAGTGCCAAAAGTATGGCCTGAAAACTCATCAAATATTGTAACAAAAATGTCCATCATCACATCCATTCAAGAAAATAACAACTAAAACTAACTTGGAAGGTAGAACCATGCACGCATAATGAGAAAACTCAAAAGTAACACCCATAGATCATGCAATGTTGCTTTCTATTGCTGCAGAATGTTTTTACAACTCTCCAACCCCTTACAAATGAGAGGAAAACCCCTATTTATAGTTTTCCAAAGCTCGAATGAATGGCTAGGATTGATTTACATTGTATGGTTCAGATTCAATTACATTAGGGCTTCACCTACCCCACAATATTCAGCAATTTAAAATACATCTTTGTCTTTTCCTATTTTGTCTTGTAGTGGCCAGTCATTGTAGCAGTTTATCTCCTAGCTAATTTCCCTTTTAGTGTAGCTGAAACTGCCTGAAAGCTACCTTCTTCCCATTGGAATTTCAGTATTCCTCATTGGATCAAATGGTTTTGTCGATGGACCCATGGTAGCCTTCTTCAAACCAAAAATGAGAGGCCGAAATGTTGTTTTAGGAATGTTGTTGCAGAAATGTTGTTTTAGAATTTTCAAAACTTCCTGAAACTTAATGAAACCTTATCAGTTCACTTAGGCACCAAAAAAAATTTCAAAATCCATAGGAAACCTATCCCCAAAGTCAAAAATGAAGGAAAACGTGAATCAAGCGAGTGGGGAGGCGAAGCCCAAAAATCCCAAGACTTAGCAATTTTTTATTTTAGGGGCAAAATATGGTCAGCCAAAAATGAGACTTTGAAGGGCACATTGACCAACTAGGATAGTAAAATGAGGGGCATGCAAAATGAGACAGGAGAAAAGAAGCACACCGAGAGCAAAAAAAGAGGGTCCCTGCCTACGGCGGGGCGTGTGTGCAAAATATGCACAACAGATACTTTTCCCTTTTTGATTTTTCTCCATAGTTTCTTTGTTTAATGGAGTTTAATAGGGATAGTATTTATTTGTATTCTTTGGCATCCATATGTATTTGATTTGTCCTTCATGCTTCAGTACTTATTTTTCTTTAATGACATTTTTCATGCTTTGATTCAATTCTTTCTTTTGATGTTGGTCCCAATTCATGGATAGGGTGATGGGTGGATGAAGATTTGTGATGTGGCGGGTCATAGTACTAACATTGGTTTCATCTAAGGATTCTTTGTGCTCCCTACGTTGATGTTTTCTTGTGATAAAGTTGCCCCCAGTTTTATAGAGGTATCACTAATTTGTTTATATCCCTTGATTGTCGAATAACCAAGGCCTTGATGCTTAGGATTTCCAACAATCTACACCAGTTCTAGGATACATGTTCACATAGGTCTAATCCTCTACCTTGATAATTCATCTGTTGAAAAACCTTATTTGCAATAGGATATGATTTTCCTTTGAAACAAGGTGCTAATCCTTCTCTCCTCTATGGTGGATCTTCAAAAGTGACAATTTCTTTAATGATGAGGTAGCTTGTCCTTAGAAATGTGAGTGATCCAGCTTTATAAGTGATATGATCCTCTATATGTGGGATGAATGCTTGATTGATATCTTTAGATTTATCTTGTGAGACATCAAATTGTAATTCTTCTTCAAGAAGTATTGATGCTTCACTGTCCTTGTAAAAGTCTTCTTCATGATTCATTCTTGATATGCTTTCACATGATGTTTCAGATTCACAACTTTTGTAGAAGCCTTCTTCATTATTTGTTTCTGATATGCCTCTCGGTTTCTCTATATCTTGATCATGTGTACAAATGTTAAGAGTAGGAGATTCTTGTTCCTCAGTAAGAGCATGCGACTCTTGTTTTAAATGAAGATCATCTACGTGTCCATCCAAAGAAAGCATCTCATGGGTAGATGGAGGAGTATGTGCTATGTGGATATGATCATCTCGTATATATAGGAGATTGTCCATTATATTATTGTAGCAGCTTGGAGATACAAATTATTGATCTCAAATGATTTCAGAATTCCTTTTGACATGCCTTGGATCAAGTTCTTGACATGGGTCAATTTCAAGGAATGGATTACTTTCTTGGATATCTTCATTAGGCATAGAAAGTTTCTCAAATTTCATGAGGTCAAAGGATTTCCATACGTTTCAGAAAGGATCATTGCTAGATCTTGGTAAAAGATGTTGATCATGCTTTGGAATATGTTCTTGAGATATGTCCTCTAACTCGTTACATGATGTAGAGACATTATCAACATGATCATTGGTGGATGGATCTTGGTTTATTTCAATAGGATCAAATAACATCAACACTCCTTGAAATAGATCTTTATAGGAGGGTTCTTCATAATAACTAAAAAATGGCTCTTGATGTATGTTGATTTTATCATCGGATGAGGTGGAATCATCTTCAAGGTGTTCATGAGTGGATAGATCTTGATTATTGTTTTCAACAATTGTGGTGGGAATCTGTTGCAAGCTCTATTGTGGGAGTAAGGTCTGCATTTGATTTTGAGCCAACAATGCTTGTTGTTGGGTTTTTTATTGTGATACTTGTTGATGGATTGCTTGCAATAGTGCCCAAAATTGTGCTTGTGTCTGTTGAGCTTGTTGTTGGACTTGAGCTTGAGCCTATGCTTGTTGGGCTACTTGAGACGCTTGCGCAAATTTTGCGGCTTGTTGGGCTCAGAGTGCCTTTTGGCAGGCAGATTGTTGAGTGGCTTACAACATGATGGAGAATGAAGTGGTCGTGTTGTGTTTTGGCGGTCATGGTGGTGGTGGTGGTGGATTGAGAATAGTGTTGATTGTTTGGGTTTCTTGAATGGTTGTCATCTGTTGTTGCGATATCCATGGCACAATTGAAGGATTTGTTATGATACTTTGGTTTATGATTGGAGTGTTTCTCATATTCAATTGATGGATGGTTGGTAAAGGGGAAAGGCTCATGCCTTGATTGTTTGGTTGATAGATTTGTAAGTTTTTAATTTTATTTAAATCTACCAAAGGGAAAGGTGTTCCAAAATTTAGATTGGGAAAAATCACATTTTTTGTACCATTGAGGTTTGTAGGAGATAATGATCCCATGTATGGATTGTACAAATGCAAGTTTTGAAAATTAATTGGCATTGTAAGGCTTGGATATTTTGGTTGAATTGGATTACTCATGATGTATGAGTCAGGTTTATATTCCATGTTTTTCTTGTGTTTTGACCTTGTTGACCTTTGAGTGTTTAGGACCAATGATGAGATGAAGGATGAAAGGGGTGAATGATATGGGTGTTTAAATTTTTAAGAACTTTGGATCAATACTAGACTTTAGGACTTGGTTTGATTCAATTTTGAGGATAGTTTGACTAGGTGTGTTAAGCCAAACAAGATTATGGTGAACTTCTAAACCCTAGGAAGTTGTGTTATCCTAGGGAAAGCTCGCATAAGAGAATGAATTGGCTAAGTGTGTTAAGACAATAAAAGTGATCATGAACTAGTAGACCTCAGGAAGTTGCATTATCCTAGAGGCAAATTTAATCAAGAGGATTGATAATTTGACTAAGTGAGTTAAGTCAAACAAGGTGATGTTGATTTTCCAAAATTCTAGCATAAGTGATGTTTTCACAGTTCCCAAGAGTTGTTTGGTGAAATGGGATTTTGATAAATTTTTGGATGGATGAAGTGTTTTATTTGATCCTAGATGACCCTACGAAGACCTATTTACTTACAAGACCAAGGTAATGAAGAACATGCTTTTCCCTAGGAATAATTTAAACCAAAATACCAATGTTTGCATGAAAATCGTAAGATTCAAAAGAGAACAAGCACATGTGTGGTTCAATTGTTTGTTTATCTTGCTTAAATTCAGTTCTTTTTACCACAAATACTTTCTTGATTATGCTTTTCAAACTAAATGTCCAATGTCCTAATTTTCTTTCATCCCACAAAGTGCATTATGTGGAAATCAAGGAAATCAAGGCCAAGGTTACTTATTGTTTAATTTGGTGAGAACAAAAAATGATCAATCCTAAGTACTTAGAAACCTCTAAGGATTGAATCCCTAGGGTAAGCAATACCACTTGAAGTTTCCAAAGGTATTTTGTTTCCTCCAAAGGGTTTGAAATTTTGAAGCTTTTTTGTGGATGTTTGTTTTTAAATGTTTTGAGAACCAAGCAATGTGTTTTTAATTCCAAGCACATGTAAAAACCTAGGTTGGAAAAGGCAATATTTGGCAGGTTCCCACTTGGATAAATCCAGCTGCACATATTTTTTTCAGATGACTAGATGCTTGACCACACAGGCTCCCCCTTACAATGCACACACTTCTCAGGTCAGCCAAGCATCAGTACCCATGAATCTCCCATGGCATACTTTTCATCTCTACAACAGAACTGCATGTATACATGGGGTGGCTCTAGAGGACATGACCTCTTGCCAAGCATCAGTACCCATGAATCTCCCATGGCATACTTTTCATCTCTACAACTGAACTGCATGTATACATGGGGTGGCTCTAGAGGACATGACCTCTTGCACCAACAAATATAAGGTATTTTTGGCTTCTAAACAAAAAATTTGTAGTAAGGGCATGCAGTTTAGGGGGTGCAATGATAAACTCCTTGTGAGAGATTTCCCAACCTTTAGAACAAAGGATTTACACATTATAAAGATATTGGGGGAGAGTTATCATTCACCGCTTCCCCTTGTCCAAAGCTTTCACCATGAACACAAATTTATATAGTGGTTTGGAAGAACTTGGCTTTAGTCTGTTACCGCTTGAGTTGTTCCCTTGGGGTGAGTACTTTTTCCCACCAAGGTAGGCCCTCTAAAGGTACACAATAGCAAGTAAGTGCATTCACAGTTTGATCATCTTTGTTTGCATGAATAAAGAGAGAACACTCACAATGCCTTTTTCTCACACTAGACAAGTTTGTTCAATTTTAGATCCCAAATCAAAGTGTAAAGGAAATATTTTTAACAATCCAATATCATCAAAAGAATTTTGATTCTCAAGATCGCCGTGAAGTGTGAGAGAAGCACATACATGTTTTAAATGATATTAATTTATAAAAAATATTGTAAAGCATGACAAGCACTTGTTGATTTTATACCTCAAAGCAGTGATGAGTTCATTTTAAAGCACCAAATGAGATGTGAAAGTTGCCATGTTCAATTTTTAGAACCCAAATTGAAATTTAGTACACGTCTAAGGTTTTTTTAACTAGAAAGATCAAGGAAAATGACTAATTTTAAACCCAAAAGATAAATGTGAGATGGTTTAAAAACAAACGGAAAATCTAGCTCAATAAGCATTAAAAAATGCTTTTGTGAATTTCTCCAATTTTTCTTTGCCTTGGTTTGATTCCCATATCAACCTATAAAAGAAAATACTAAGTTAATATGAATAAAATATTTCACAAAATTTTCTTATGTATCCATGCATTAATCATAAGTTATTAAAGAAAATGCCATCTCTTCATAAAAAAAAATGAATCACCACCAAAAGATTTCCTTATACCGTTGTTTATTTATTGAATTAAACCCTTTTATTGTTATACTGTAGCCCGCAGTATCACGGTTGGTGGCTAAGGGTAGTCATTATACTCCTTACTGCTTTACCGTGGATAGTCCAGATAGCCCACGTGTTGATGCGGTGGTGGGAAACACAGTCAGCTGTTAGGTCTACCATGACACTGCGGTTGATGAGGTTGAAGACCGTAGTGACGCGATGGTGGTGAGGTAACGACTAGGGCAGGTAGTTAGCAAGTTCACTGCGATACTGTGGAGGGTAAAGCATAAGAGCATGGGGCGGTGGTGACGGTGGTGGGTAGTTACCTCACTACCGCTAGTGGTAAGGAAGGTAACCGCGATGACGGAAGTGAAGATGAGGGAAAACTACCATGCTACCATAGGTGATTAGGCGGGAGACCATGGTAATGGGGTGACCACGAGGAGGCAGTTAAAACTGACTGTGGTGACTTTCATGGATGGAGTGAAGCAGCAAAGATAACAGTGAATGTCAATACTGCGATACCGTGCATAGTCCAGATGGAGACTATGGTGATCGTGGTGATGGGGAGGCAGCGGTTGGCAGAGAGATGGAAAAGATGGATACTGCGATACCGCAGGTGGTTGGAATACAAGCCACGATAGAGCGGTGGGATGAGGATGGTGTGAAGTAGTCAGTCACGACACAACCATAGGAAGGCAAGGAAGAAGCCATGGTAATGCAGTAAGTAGCAACGAAGATAATGAGTGGAAACCGCAATACCATGGTTATTGAGGAGACAAACCATGGTATGGCGGTGGGCAATGATAGCGGTGAAGAGATAATGAATAGGAGCCACCATGATACCACACGTGGTCAGACTAGAGGGTGTGGTAGCATGGTGAATAGGGAACCAATAGTGCAGACTCAATATTGAGAGCTCGAAGTGTCTATATACAGTAATTGGTAGGTGTAAACAAAGCTACACAATATTTTGACAGCTGAAAAGGGCTCTAGAAGTTTTCAAGAAAAGGTTATTGGCAGGTGGAAGAGCTAATCCATCCTGCAAGTGTACAGAGAATGATGAGTACATGTCTTTAGTAAATATTAGTAACCTATCTTGCAACCATTAAGCCAAAATCTACACTAAACTAGTAACATATCAATTCAACGTTAGAAATCCCAACAAAGATACATTAATAAGATTTATAAATGTTAGTAACATATATTAGTATATCAATTTGATTTTAATCTGCCCTCCTTCTAATGCCAAAATGTGAACCGAGAATTCAATAACCTACACAAACACAACAAATAAGCATAATGTTAGATCAAATGCAAGAGAGAATAAAGGTTCCCCATGAAATTATATTGTAACATTAAAATAGGAAAACAAGTGAAGCACAATATAAATGGAAGTAAGAAAATCCTATTCTAATGCACAACTATCAATCCCATGGGGGAATTGGTGTTGATTGGTATGTCAAAATCAGCCCTTTCCCAATTTATGTTTGTAAGCTTGATGATTGTTGATGGTGAGATTAGTTGGCTTGAATGGAATGAACAAGATTAGCTCTCAATTCAAGAGAGTAACCTTGCATGAAATTTGTGGAGTGAAGATGAATTTGAGCATAGTAAGTTTACTCAAAGTTGTGTGTTGTAGAATGAGGAGAGAGGCCTCTAATTTATAGATTTCCAAACTAAAAAAGAGAGTGAAATAGAGAAATGTGGGATCATTCAACATCCAATGGCCAAGTGCCACTTCTCAAGATGTGAATGGTTAATGGTTGTGCATATTTTGGCCAAAGTGCTAATAAATGCAATTAGGTGGAATTTCAAATTTGAGAACTGACATGTGAGAGGGAAAAAAGAATGAAATAAATGCCACTTGGCTCAATGCACAAGGACATGTAAGAGGAATGAATGCCTTGTTGGATGTACAAATCCACTTGGACTTTTTGAATTCAAATTTGAGAGAATATTCTCTTTTGATGCCATGTGAGGAAAAATAGAGATTTAATAAATGAATTAAATCTATTTTCATGTGCAACTTGCATTCTCTAGAAGATTTTAGTGATAGGGATTAACTTAATCAAGATTTTGATTAATTTAATGAGGGATTAGATGATTTGACAATTTTGACTTAAATAGATGAGTTAATTTAAATCAGAATTCAGAAGAAATGATTAACTAAATAAATGATTTTGATTTATTTAACTAAGGAGGAATATGTTAGATTAAATCAAATAAGGTTTAATTTATTTAATTTAATATGAGGACTTTAGAGATTTTAATCAAATAAAATGATTTATTTAATTAAACAAAAATGTAAGGTTAATTAAATTAAATTGATTAATTTAATCAATGGAAGAGAAAGACTTTAATCAAATGAATAATGATTCATTAAATTAAGAGACAAAATCTGATGAAAAGATGAGATTATGATTGAGGAGGAAATGTTCTTAGTAATCAGGATCAAATATGTCAAACCGAAATTGTACATTTTCCATCTCTATAGAAGGAGCACCATATCATCATTTATCTCATCTCATTCTTGCCCTACATTTGGGGGGCAAGGGGTTTGGTAGCCTTGTTCTAGTATGTTACTTTTCATTGCCCCTTTGGCTGGTTTTCTACCTTTTATATATGATGAGCAGGATTGGGATGTAGAAAACTTGCTTTAGGATACTGGTGATCTGACCATTAGACCTAATCAAGTGTTCACACATGAGCTACAAGAATAAGTCTAGAGTAAAGATATCTTTGAGGCTACTACTACAAGTGATATATCACACCAATCATAGGCTGCCATAGAAAGTAAAGGGGGTGACGTGATACCCTTTGAGGACAATGATCGAAAAGGCACATAGGATGTTGATAATCAACATATTTTCATGGGATTTTTTGAGCGACAACCAGTTCAAGTTGAAGAGGAAATACCTTTTGAATCATCTCTTTGAGCTCGTACAAACTATGTATGAGGTAAAACATTCCATGGTTCTGAAAAATCTCACATTTCACATGGTATACTACCTAAGGGTTGTGGTTGTGACCTGCAAATTTGCAATGCTAGAGAAATGTTGCACCACCAACTACATCCTCCTGAAGATGTAAGGCTTGATGATACTACACATGTTCTAAACCTCTAGGTTGTATCTTTTCCTATCCTTGTGAATACTCATGCTTATCACTTTGATTATGGGGACATAGAAAGCAAAACTTGTTTGTGGATTAACCATGTACCTAATGAGTTACCTCAATTGTTGGTTTTTCTGATCATGCCATTGAGTTTGAATGCTGCAATACTGAGATTTATTTTTCTAAATATAAAGATGAATTTGCATGGCTTAGGACTATTACTATCAACCTATTTATTGTGCATGCACTAAGAAGTTGTATAGGTGTGTGTGTCAGCTTTCCTTGTTTGAATATGCTTTTATTTCAGTCTACTTTTATATATTTTTTATTCAATAAATGCGGTCACTTCTGCTTTGATTTCCTACTTTGGTTAGTGTAGGTTCAGTTTTCTTTGGTCGCTTTAGCTTAGTTTTCTTTTTATTTGTGTTGCTTTCTCTTTGGTTGGTGTAGGTTTAGTTTTTTTTTGCTTTGCTTCTCTGGTTCAGGGTTCCCTTGGTTTTCTTCTGGGAATGTTTGCAAGCACAACAATTTATTTACCTAGGACTGTTTTGAGTATTTATTTGAGAAACTCTAATCATGTTTTCAGAATGGATGGTGAAGGTCTTCTGTTAGTTTCAAATGGTCTATATGTTTCATTCAAAGAGGATAAGTCACTAGTCTGATCTGATTTTGATGTATTCTGAAATATTATCTCTCACATATTTTAATAATCTCGAGGTCATTGTAGGTTCTTTTGTGAAGTCTTGTTAAGCGAAAAATCTTAAACTTCTACTTCAGTGCCATTGTGATTCTCAGCCCTAGTTGTAAGCTTCACTGCTTACAAGTTGAAATGAACACAAAATAATGCAAAGATCAAAAGAAAAAAAAAGAAAAAGAAAAGCAATTAAAATCAAAAAAAAAATTCAACTTTTAGGAGGATCCTAATAACTCTACCTGGGCTATGGACTCTTGGCTAGTAGTAGAGCTATATTCAAGAGAATCATAGCAACAACCTCATCGGGGTTATGAATGCTTGACTGTTAGCTAGGAAATGTCTAGGTTTAGACTTTTGAAGTAGAATCATTCATGTAGCCTAACATGACAGAGCATAGGTTCTTGTAGTCGCTTAGGGAAGGAAACAAATACATGTGCACGCACTTGGATCTTCATCATACATAAGGTTAGATTGACTAGTGGTTTTTGATCCTTTGATCAAGTGTTTCGATCTATTTGACCTAGTGTGAAGGATGGAACTAAATATTTTAGGTTTGTGATTCCTATTTGTCATCGAAATGCTTTGGAGCATTTCCCCAATAGAGTCACCATTTGTTGTGATTTTTTGCACACACACCCTGTTGAAGGTAGGGACACCATCTTTTTCTTTTCTTTTCACTGGTTTGGTCTGTGCTCATTTGTTTCACTCGTTTTCCTTCACTTTTTGGCCTAATGCTCAAAGTGCCTATGGAATCTTGATGTCTCCTTGGATCCTTAGAAGTCCCCCAAAGTTTCATTCACCCAAGTCAAATTGTGGAAATTTTTATGTGGGTAGCTGCCATGTTGATGTTGAGGTCTCTTGTGTTGGCATAGGACCCTTTGACTTTTGCAATCCAATTTTTTGCATTTTTCAAAATGGGTCAAATCATCAAGAAATAGCTCTAGACACTCTTATGCATTTTCCCACATGCCAAAATGGATAAACTTGAAATTTTTTAAGTATTTGGGCTTTGAGGGAATTCTATGCGGGTATGTCATTGACTAGCATCAAACCCTCCAATATTTGTAGTAAGGTTTTCTACAACTCAAGAAATGGGTGAAAACTTTAAGTATTGAACATTTAATGCCTTTAATATCCAAGTCTCCACATGACTAAATAAGTTGGATTCAAAAAGATTAAGTTTTGAAGTATTGCGAAAAAATTTATGCAGGCGGCCGCCATGTGGATGCTGGGGTCTCTCACACCGTTTTATCGACGTTGAACCCTCTGTCTTCTACATTGCTTCGACCTACAAAAGCCAAACTCCCTCAAAAGTGGAAAATCCATTCATCGACATTGAACCCTCTGGTTTTTGCATTGCTACGGCTCGCAAAAGTCAAATTCCCTCAAAAGTGGAAAATTTGTTCACTAGCGTCGAACCCCCCAACTTCCACATTGCTCTATCCCACAAAAGTCAATTCCCTCAAAAGTGGGAAATTCATTCACCGACGTCGAACCCTCTAACCCACAAAAATCAAATTCTCTCAAAAGTGAAAAATTTGTTCACCGGCACCAAACCCTTTGGCATCCGCATTGTTGTGGCCTTCAAAAGTGAAATCCCCTCAAAATTTAGTTTCCCAAAATGGAAAAATTCTTGAAAAGGAAATTGTCTTGAAACGAAAAATTTTCCAAAAATGGAAATTGTCCCAAAATGAATTTTTTTTCTTGAAATAGATTTTTCTTTCAAAAATGGGATTTTTCTTGAAATGCAATTTTTTCCCCAAAATAGGAAAATTTCCAAAAATGGAAAGTTTTTCAAAAAATGAAATTTTCTTTATGGACTTTAAATTGATAAATTTTAATATTTCTAGAGGTCTAAATCATGATATTTTGTGACACACATACCTTTTAGGATACTTGCAGGGATAAAAGATCAATTCTGTAAAGGACCAACATATGAAACCGCGCCCTATATTGGAGGGAGGAGTAGATGAATTAAAAGGACAAAATGAACATGTGTATGGATTCATGTGATTGCACTAGGAAAATATCTATATTTAATGCAAATCTACATGAGAATCCATGCCTACCAATTGGAAAGGTGATTTTAAAGAGGACTATAAAGGATTTTTTCACTTCTCCAATAAGAAGTTGATCGACAAAATTGAGGAGTGGGATATTTATTCTCTATGGGCAAAATTTGTAACAAAATTATCTGATTGGATCTAAATGAGGCATGCATTACCAAAATTCAATGTGCTTCAAATATTAAATACTGATGCAATCTAGGCCCTTGAATCAAGTTCAATCTTGGTCGTTGATTTTAAATGTAATATTTATAAAAGGTTGGTGCCTGCTCAATTGTAAGGAGAGACATTTTAGGAAATGTAGAAGCAGTTAGTAAGTCAGTTAGTTCTTAGGTTAGCTATAGGAAAGGAAGAACTAGACATTGTTAAGAAAATGCTAGAGAAGTTAATGCAGATAGGTCATTGATTTGGTGAATTTTTGTGTTGAGATCGACAGTTTTATGGTTTCATGTTTTTGATTCTCAATGTTAGTTTTAGTTCTTTCATAATAATGGTTAAATGTTAATGATGTCTAGATGAATCAAACTTAGTTAAAATTTGAATGTGTGTTCATGTTGCACCAAAAATTGGGTATATGTATGAATGTTCATGGCCTAAAAAATATTTCAGTTTCCTTTAAAAATTATACTATTTTTTGTGATATTATGTATCCAATCTTGGTTAAGTAGAAATTGGTTTCATGGGGATTTTTCTATCTACAACATTAGCTATAATTGTGATTGATCTTAGGTGTTAGTTTATGATCTCTCTCTCTACCTTATACCTTTTGATCTTTCTTTGAATTCATTTAGAATCGAACTAGCACCACCACATTGCCACATCTAATGAAAAGTCATTTTTAGATTTTTGATCTGGAAATTATAGTTGAGGTCTACACACACATTTCAAGATTTCAAAAAACCTCATTTAAGTTTAAATATTTCTAACATTGTTGAGTTTTAAGACCCCTTACATGATTTCCAACAAACCACATCATCACTAAGTTGTTTCCTACATTGTCAAGACCTGACCATGGAGAACTTGGGGTTATTTTCTGAAGTTTATTTACACAGAGTTACCTTTCAAGAGAGACAAAAAATCCTTGTTTTATCTATGTTGTGTAGTGAAAAAACATTCATCAACATGAACTATATAATGAAAATAAAATATTTTTCCAAATAATTCAAGTGAACTAATGGATGGTTAAAAAGTGTGCTACTAAAGGGACCCAATGCTTTACAATTCAAAAGAGGTGTCGAGATGTTTTAATCTTGATTGTCCATCTTGTCAAGGTTTAACACATGTGCTGAAAAGCTTATAAGTGTGGGTGTAAGCTTGGAAGATTAAAAGGTGTACAATTTTGAGGATATAAATTTAATCTAAGCTACTCCTTGGCCTGCACCCATCAATTTGTGTCCCAAAAGACTCATACGATGTAGTGGGTGAGTGACACATACCAATCTTGAAGCTTCCAAACGTTGATGGTGGAGCCCAAGGTGATGATTTAGGGCATCTCACATGGAATTATCTCATTGGTTCGACGTTGAAGACAAGACGAGTCAAGATTTTCAAACTCATTTGACTTGATCTGAGACGCTCAATGATCAAAATCATCACAATATCAACAACTATGTTTTAAAATTATTAAAATGGGTCAATGGAGCTGTTCTAGTTCACATCAGTGGGCACTAATGGCATACTTGATGTTTTTCTATCAAGTTGAAGGAAAATTTCACCATAAAAGCAAGATTGAAAGTAATTTTTTGAATTACTAAAGTATTTTAAGGAGAATTGATGATTTTTCCTATGTAGTTGGAGCCTTCTCATGTCCAAAATTAGGGTTTCAACTATTTGAATCACCAGTAAGTTAAAATTTCATCTTGTATAGCCAATTTCAATCGAATTTGTGTGCATTCTCCATTTTTTAGTTGAATATTGAAATTTAGGTTTCTTTGAAGGTTTGATGTTTATTGAATTGTTGTTAAACTACTTTGAATTTCCCTATTTTGCATGTGCCTTTTGGGACACCTAAATTACCTCACTAAAACCCCTAAATTGAAGCCTTAGAAAATATAAGTTTGTTAAAATTCTGAGAATGGCACCCCCAAAGGTTGAGGCTTCTAGTTCTACTCCCAAGAGGGTCCTCCATGATCATATATTGGATCAATTGAAGGATTCAGATGCAAAAATAAATACAATGGATGGAAATGTTATACTTTAGGGCCCTAGTGTAGACAAGGGTCTCATAGATAGACAACATGCTATCAGGGATGCTACTATCCTGATTGAACCGAATGGGATAGTTCAAATACTGGTTTTAGGAAGAGGTTTTCTAAGGTCCCTACATGCAATCGATGGAGACTTGATATGGGGAAATTGGCTATTGTAAATGTTTACCTAGATATTGACCTTCTTAAAGTTGTGGCTTCAAATTATGACCCCAATGTCTGAGTTGTAAGGTCACACATTGGTGTAAAAATGTTTGACCTCACTCATGAGGGAATAATTGAATTTTTTGACTTAAACCCTAATGTAAAGGAGATAATCAACCTCAGTTCCATAAAGGATGAGTATGAAAACAATAAATCAACTTTCAGGGTCGCCACTATGCCAAGTTTCATGGAAGGAGGAAAGGGAAGGAGAAAGATAAAATTATCAATAGGTGATCAAGAACCCTTCCCATCAAATATATTTGATTATTACTTTGAGAGGTTCTATTTCACCCTGTGCTAGATTATAGGGTTTGAATATTCCAAGAGGATGCCAATGGATTTTATGTATATGGCAACAAATATTCAACATGTTTTGGTAAATAGGTTATTTGTATTTGGAACATATCTATTTGATGAGATTCACAAGGTAGTGATGGCCTTAAAAAATGGTGAAATAGGGGTAATTTTTTGGTGATACTCCTTGGTCATGCATATGTTCTTGTTCAAAGGAGCTGGCTATTTTGGACAAGATATGGAACTGAAGATGAGAGGTGAAAATATTGAACTCCTCCCTATCCATACATTTACACACCACTTGGATATACATAATGAAAATTCAACCTTTGTTAATTTTATGAATTTGTTTGGTGAGAATTTGAGATGGTTTCTAATAAGGAATCCACCAAGGTTTCCAACAGAGATTCATGATTTTTTGAGACCCAAGGAGAGGAAACCAAAATTGGGCATTGACCAAAATTGGGGTAATATCATCCCATATCCATAGTACCATTTTTAGAGTGTATGGAACACATGTAGATCCAAATGTTTTCCCACAATGTGTTTCATTAAGGCTGGTTTTCTAGAGGTGGTGTGGCAGCTAGGAATTGTGGAAGATTCTCACCTAGCAAGAATGAAAAAGGGAACTCTTTTCTCTCCTTATACAATTTTTTTTATTTTTTCATGGTAATGGATGGGTGGAAGGAAATACTCAAGAGTATTACACCTTATGGGATGAAGAACTGCAAAGCAATGAATCATAATCCTTAGGGATTTATGGCAGCATTGAAGGAAAATATTAGAAGTGGGATATTTTGGCATAGCTTTTTTTTCCTTGAGGATATAATCCTTTTTTTCCCTAAGGATATAATCAAGAATTTATTTTATTGTGTGAAGGAAGAAGACACAAAGGTGAAATGGTTAGCATTCACAAAATTGGAGAAGGAAAATAAGGAGAAAGATCCTAACTTCGAATGAACTTTTATGGATATTAATAATGAAATTTTGAGAGATGAGGAAATTTTTAAAAAAATTTATAGGGTGGTGGGACACCTGAAATAAGAGAAGGAAGGGGTTGACAAATGAAAAAATGATGTGGTTGAGGAGAGGCCAACCTATCAACCACCAAAAAAACTGCATGTTTTCTCTAGGAGAAAGCAAAAGGAGGTTGTGAGAAAGAAAGACATTATTGTTACTCCCACTCATTCAGAGGAGTCTAGAGCACCCTCCTCAATACAAAAAACACCACAATCTCCAAATCCAATGTCACATCCACCCCCTTCTCAAAATTTTATTTAATTGGATTCACCTCTAAGAGAGCCCTCACCTAAGAGGATAAAGGTTGCATCAATGGGGTTAGTTGATTACTCCTTGGACTCAGATGAGGAAGTTGTTGTAACAATAGATAAAATTATGCAAAACATTCCATCACCCCCTATGGAGGTAAACTTTCCAATGCAACAATTAAGGTTAATCAAGGTTATTCTAATAGGAATCGACAATGTTGATGATCTAAGGGAGAAGGCTTGTAATGAATTTATGAATGATGATTCATTTGTAAATTCTATTTTTTTTGAAGAATTTGTGTGGATAGTGAAAATAGATGAATATGATGAGAAGGTCCAATTGGGACTGATTGAGTCTCTAGAATTACCCAGGGAAGTGATTTCCTCAAGATTTGTGATAAAAGTGAGAGAATAATATAAGGAAATGACACCTATTGAGGGAAAATAACTTGTGTGGAAAAGTGGAGTTTTTATATTGCTTGAATGGGATATGACATCAACAATAGCATTTGATAAAGTCAGAAGGCAAGGTTCAAATATTTTTGAGACAAATGACGAGGTAGTATGTGCACTACAAGGGCCAACCTTCAGTCCTAATTGGGAAACTTTGGTGATCCAGGCACTGGCCCCAAACAAAAACAAGCTTGAGGTTGTAGAACCATCTGCAGATTTAAGGGGTGGGTTGATCATAAAAAGAGTTTCTAATACCCCAATAGTTGAAGCAACAAAAATGGTAGTGAATGTGGAACAAATTATTAAGGCCACTATGGATTCCTTGTAGAAAAAGTATGAAGATGAAAATAATAAGTACAATGAATTGATGATTGAGTACTATAAAGATGAGAAAATAATAAGAGAATTGGAGCTTTAGAACAAGATGCTACAAGAACAATTGCAGGTAATACAGGTAGGGAAACCAATGCCACAAGTGTGACAAAATTTTTTATCCTCTCCACAATCCCCTCTTGTTCATTCACACCCTCTTTTACAATCACCTCCACCAACCTCTCTTGAAATGGTGGTGTATAATGAAGAAAACATACCATTAGCGTACTTGGGCCCAAGCACATTACCTACACCTCCCCAAATAAAATAAGTAAGTAGAGAAGAGTTGATTCAAAAAATAGAGGTATATGAAGAATTTTTTGCATTATACAAGGAAAATAATATTTGTATTGTTTCTAATGTTTTAGAATATTGTTTATCAAAGGAAAAAAAAGAGTGAGAAGTGTTCACTCAAATTATTCATTAATTTTCAATTCAATAAGTATGTTTGAAAAGGATAGATCAATTGGTATCCCATTAATGCAAACATGGGTTCCTAGATTGGGTGTATAAAAGAATATGGTTATAGGATCCACACATCATCAGAATAAACCACTACAAATTTCTCCAACCTACAAAGATGTGAAGGAAATGATTGAATACCAAGGATTAGTGGATTCATTAGAGAAAATGATTAGGAAATTTCTCTAAAATTTTGATGAGAGTGATCTTGGCCTCCTATGAGACATTATTAATTGTAATGGGATTTTCAAGACTTGTGAGCAATGGAAGGCATGTATGGCTGATTTCTGAAAAAGGAGATGTCAAAATAGCAATGTTAAAGGATAGTACGAATAAGTTATCAGTCACCAATACATTTTTGGAAGAGTTTGACAAGGATTCAAATTAAATAATGACAAAGTATGGTCCCTATAGGAAAAAGCTAGATGAATTCATGACCTTCAATTGGCCTACAAAAGAGGACTATATTGCTTGGAATAATAAGTAAAATATAATATTCCTAACTTGTAATCTTCTCCAATGGTGATTTGGCATCAATTTTGGTTTATTTTGACACATTAAGTGGGCTTGAATGTTTTAAAGGGAATCAAAAAGTTTATTTTGTCATCTTGTACACCAAGATTTTGTATTCGCTTGCCATCTCAGCTTTGCCTAGTCCACAATGAGAAGAATGAAGAAAGCAAGTGACAAAGGCATCAACTAACCATTTTAGATATTTTCAGAAAGCATCATGGATGTAACAAATTTTGTAACTACCTTGCACTCAAAATTTTCTCTTCACGAGCTTGTTGTTACTCTTATAATTTTTAAATGTAATTGTATGTCAAATGAAAATGTGACATGTGTAATGGCCTAAAGCTTGTTTCTCCCTTGTTTTATAAAATGGAATTCAAGGCCATTTACATGGGTTTTTATTTATTTATTTTGAAGAGCTATTGTAATATAGAGTGCAAATACTATTTTGTCTAAGTCTTTTTCTTGTTTTTGAATTTTTGAGTATTTTGATTGATAATGTGTATAAAAAGTACTTTATTTTTGAAATTTAAACAACATATTTCCAAAGCTAGTGTTCTCCATTGTATAGTTCACATTAATTATGAACGAAATGAATAAAATATCATTCAATTAATCTTTGTTGTCTTTCCTCTAAATGTTTGTTCATTGTTAATGAACTTGTTCAAAGAATGAGTTAAATTTTCTTTGAAGGTTTATGTGAATGTATGCAAGGATCATTAAGTATTGGTTTAGATTTCTAAGTTTAATGGTGTAATACATCATTACATAGCTATGTTATGATATATAGTGTTGAAATGCACAAGACAAATAAGAGGGGGGCTGAATTAGTTTTACCAAATTACTTTAATTCTAATCTTAATCAATTCCACTTTAACCTAGTTTGTTATTAACTGTAAATATGAAATGCAAATAACAAAAAGAAAACACTAGTGACACAAAAATTTCTACCATCTCTAAGAACACTCCAGGTTCATCTGCAACAACTACAACAAACTTCATTTACAAAATACTCTTCAATAGTCCAACGAGACCAACTAGCAACACACAGGAGCTCTAAAGTAGGTCTTCCAGAGTGCCAAATACCAAGAACATTTGTCAGAACAAAAAAACCATCAAAATAAATCATATCCTAGATCCGCAAGATTTGAAACCCAATTCCAGAAGACCGTGGAGCCAAAACATTTCTCCCTGTCCACAAACAAATAGTTCTGCAAAGCTAGTTCACAGACCGGTGAACACATATTTCATTCTCCATTGATCCAGAAGCTAAAAATTAGGATATATTCTCCATTCAAGCTCATGAACAATACCACGGATCTGAATAGGCATAGGATCGACACAAAATAAATGTAGAGAACAATACCGAAGCACACTCAAAACACACACTTAATACTATCTTCATTATTTCTTAATTTTCTCAAAAGAACTTGGAAAAAATGCAACTACAACTTCATAAATATAGCTTCGTGTACTTAAGCACTTATACAGTATCTCAACTATACAATTACCATCTACAAACAAACTAAATTGTGTTGAAATCAATGAAAGTGACATTAATGACAACACCAAAAAAAAATCCATACTTGCAACAATCTACCCCTTTTTCATTGATGGCAACAGATGATGTGAAAAACCATCAAAGACAACATACACAATCTCCTACTTCTTCTTCTCTCTTCCAAAACTCTCTCTTTTTTAAAAAAAAAATTCACATGAACTTCTCTCCCCCTTTGACATCAATGGCAAAGGAATTTTTTGCATGAAAAACTCTTTCCATATCTCTACTCCCCCTAAGGAGTAGTCCACAATCATCAATCTAGATCAAAAGAATTTGTGAAACCACTAGAATGATGTACCTCCATGTGCACTTAGTTCAAGGAAGGAGGGGAAATAACCCCTAACTTTCCCTTGAGATACTCAAAATTATCCTTCGAAAGGGCCTTAGTGAATATTTTCGCAATTTATTCCTTGGTAGGTACATATTCAAGTCTAACTTCATTCTACAACACCTTCTCCCTCAAGAAGTGATATCTGATAGATATGTGATTTTTCCTAGAATGCGTCACTACATTCTTTGAAATGTTTATGACACTTGTATTGTCAGAAAAGATAGAAATAGGCTCATCACAAATCACACCTATGTCCTTGAAGGTTTTCTTCATCCAAAGTACCTATGTACAGTAGGATGCTACTAAAACACACTCAACTTCTACGGTGGATAAAGAAATTGAATCATATTTCTTACTCAACCATGAAACCAATGTTCCTCCAAGGAAGAATGCACTACCACTTGTACTCTTATGATCATATACACAACCATCCCAATTTGTATCAGTGTAGGAATTCAATGTGAAATAATTATCCTTTGGATACCATAGCCCATAATCTAGAGTTCCCTTAAGATATCTAAATATCCTCTTCACAACTGTAACATGTGATTCCTTACGTTTTTCTTGAAATTTTGAAACTAAACATATTACATGCATGATATTTGGTCTAGTAGCAGTAAGATACAATAGTCCACCAATCATAGATCTATGCATGCTCTGATCAACTTTAGAAGATTCATCATCCTTGCTCAACTTACATCCGGTTATCATAGGAGTACAGATAGGTTTGGAGTCATCCATTCCAAAATTATTCAACAATTCCTTAACATACTTAGATGGTGAAAAGAATATCCCCTTATCAGTTTCATTTCTTGAAGTCCAAGGAAGAAATTCAATTCACCAATCATAGATATTTTAAATTCTTTTTGCATCTCTTCTGCAAATTTCTTACACATACCTTCATTTCCACCAAAGATAATGTCATCAACATATACTGCAACAATCAACATTTTATTTTTCTCTACTTTGAAGTAAATATTGTTGTCTGCAAATCCCTTGCAAAATCCTTGTTGTGTCAAGTATCTATCCAAACTTGTATACCAAGCTTTGGGAGCCTGTTTAAGTCCATATAGAGCCCTTTTTAACTTGCAAACCATGTCTGGTTTGTCTAATAGCTGAAATCCTTTTGTTTGCTCCATATACACTTCTTCTTCTAATTCACCATTCAAAAAAACATACTTGACATCCATTTGGTACACTTTGAAGTCTTTATGAGCTGAAAATGCCAAGAGCATCCGAAAGGCCTCCATTCTCGCTACAGGTGCAATTGTCTCTTCAAAATCTATTCCTTCATCCTATGAATATCCTTTGCATACAAGTCTTTATTTATTCCTTACCACTTCACCATCTTCATTCAACTTATTCATGAATACCCATTTTGAACCAATTATATTCTTATTTGTAGGTCTAGGGACTAGTTCCCATGTATCATTATTCTCTATTTGTTGCAATTCCTCTTTCATTACTCTAATCCAACTTTCATCATTACATGCTTCACCCACAGTCTTAGGTTCTATTTTGGAAAGTAAACACAAGTTTAACTCAACCACTTTGCTTCTTGTCTTTATATCTTCACTTATGTCTCAGATTATTTGTTCCTCCAGATGATTTCTTTGTACATATTTAGGAGTCTTAGATATAGGTTCTAGAATCTCCTCTTCATCACTTTGTTATTTCTCTTCCTTTTCTTCTTCTTGCACATGCACACAGATAGGATCATCTGATTCAACTTCAGTTATCTCAACTATTTTGTACATAGCTTCATCAACCTTTACATTAGCACTTTCAACTATTTTCCTCAGTCTTTTGTTAAAGCATCTATATGCCTTGTTATTATTTGAATATCCAAGAAAAGATTCCTTCATCACTTCTAGCATCAAACTTTCCAATATTCTCATAAGCCCTTATAATGTAACATTTTCTTCCAAACACTTTAAAGTATATAATAATAGGGGTCTTACCAGTCCATAACTCATAAGGATTCTTAGTGTTGTTACCTATGATCCAGACTCTGTTAAGAATGTAAACAATAGTGTGAATTGCTTCTCTCCATTACACATTAGGAACATCTACTTCTTTCATCATAGTTTTGGTAGCCTCTTGAATAGTTTGGCTCTTCCTTTCTACAACTCCATTCTATTGAGGGGTTCTAGGAGTAGAATAATGTCTCTTTATGCCATCTTCTTCACAAAATGCATTAAACTCACAAGAAGTGAATTCTCCACCTCTATTAGACATTAAAAAATTTATTCTTAGGTTTAATTAATTTTCTACTCTTTCCTTGAATACCTTGAATCTATCAATATCTTGAGATTTGTCTCTAAGAAAGGTAACCCGTGTCATTCTAGATTAATCATCAATCAAGAGCATAAAGTAAATGTCCCCATTAACACATCCAGTTCTTGTAGGGCCACAAAGGTCTATATGAACTAGTTCCAACATTCCAGTAGAAGATTGTTCTTTTCCTTTAAAATTGTTTCTTGTTTGTTTTCCCAATTGACAACTTTTGCAAATTGAATTTGAAGACTTTGTGATTCTAGGTAGATCTCAGATAACTTCCCCAGAACTAATCCTGATCTGATTGTCGAAATTCACATGTCCCATCCTCTGGTGCCATAGAAAACTCTCATTAATATTTGAAACAAAACACTGACCATCACTTCTCTTAAGCTGATAGATTTTTCCATGAGTTCTTCTTCTTGCTGCAATCATAGTTTCAGATCCTTTTATGATCTCACGGGTGTTATCCTAAGAAAATCTTAAATACTTTGCTACACATCTATCCAAAACTTAAGAGATTATGCCTTAAACCCTTAACATAATAGACACCATCAGTACTATGTTTTCCATCAAAAATAATTGTTCCTTTTCCAACAATTTTAGCACCAGAGTCATCTCCAAACATAACTATTCCTCCATCATACTTTTCAAGTTCAGTGAACTTACTCTTATCTCCAGTCATGTGATTTGAACACCCACTATCAATTACCCTAAAGTCTTCATCTTTTCTAGCATGAAAAGTAGTCACCAAAGTACCTTCCATCTCATATTTCTTGCTCTCTGAACCAAATTCCTTTGCACATCTTCCATTATTAGCAGATACAACTTTATTTTCCAGGGCTAGAAATAAACATTAATCTTTATCCTCCTAAAAATTAGACTCATCATTAGAAAAATTCCTGCATCTTCTTCGACATAATACAATTTATTGAACTTCCTATCCTTCTTGTCTCTGTAACTATTATTATTATCCTTGTTCTTCTTGTGTGTATCTCTATTAGGAAATCTTGATGCATAATGACCAATATTTCCACAACTGAAACACTTTAAGGGAAACATACATTTGTATTTACCAATACCTTTCTTCAACTTCCTTGTGAAGTTTTCTTCCAACTCTTTTGAATCATCATCTGAGTTGTCTCCTATCTTCATTTATTTAAAGTTTGTTTCAATTTTCTCCTTATTCCTTGCAAATTTTCTCATCTAAAATGCAGTCAAGACACCAAATAGTTTCTCCTTAGTAAATACCCTCGGATCATATGATTCTTCAATAGCAGAGACTTTGTCACTATAATTCTCCGATAGGGTCATCAATATCTTCTCAATTATATCCTCAAATAACATGGTACCACCTTGATTCTTGATCTCATTTGCTATAATTTCAACTCTCTAATGATAGCTTGCAATATCTTCACCCTCTTCCGGTCTCAAGTTCTCAAATATTTTCTTAGCAGTTAGTTTCCTTGACAGCTTTACTCTATCATTTCCTTCATAAATATCTTTCAATTTTTCCCATACTTCATAAGCAGTTCCTAAAGAAATAAATTTTGTCATTTCATTTCTAGATAGAGAACTGAAGATAGCATACCTTTCCTTTTTATTCTCCTCATAAGCCGAAATCTCATCTGCAAAGGAAGGACCAGTGGATGGTGCAACATAATTTGTCTCCATAGCTTTTTAGGTCTTGAAAATAAGAGAAACTAAATAATCTCTCATCTTTTCTTTCTAGTCACTATAATCAACTCCATCAAAAAATTGGATTTGCAACTTGTGCACCATCTAATCTACCTCAAGTGGTTAATCTTTTCACTGAGTAACTAGAGCTATGATACCAATTATTGAAATGCACAAGATAACTGAGAGGGGGGTTAAATTAGTTGTACCATTTGAATTACTTTACTACTAATATTAATCAATTCCACTTCAACCCAATTTGTTATTAAGTGTAAACATGAAATGAAAATAAAATATAAAAAAACACTAGTGACACCAAAATTTTTACCATCTCTAAGAACACTTTAGTTTCATCCACAACAACTACAACAAACTTCATTTACAAAATACTCTTCAACAATCTAACTAGACCAATTAGCAACACACAGGAGGTTTGGAGGTCTTTCAGAGCACCAAATACCAAGAACATTTGTCAAAACATACAAACCATCAAAATGAATCATCTCCCAAATCCGCAAGATCTGAAACCCAATTCCTGAAGACTGCAGAGCCAAAACATTTCTCCCAGTCCACAAATAGATAGTTCTACAAAACCAGTTCACACACCAGTGAATACATCTTTCATTCTCCATCAATCTAGAAGCTAAAACTTAAGATATATTCTCCATTCAAGGTCATGAACAATACCACATATTTGAACAATTATAGGATTAACACAAAATAAATGAAGAGAATAATACTTGAGCACACTCAAAACACACACTCAATACTGCCTTGATTATTTCTTAATTTTATCAAAAAGAACTTGGCAAAAACACAACTACAACTTCATAAATATAGCTCCATGTACTCTAAGAACTTCTATAGTTTCTCAACTATACAAGTACCATCTACAAACAAACTGAAGTGTGTTTACATCAGTGACAACATTAATGAAAACACCACCAAACACATCCATACTTGCAACAAATAGAACACTATTATATGTTTTCAATTGCATGTTTCAAGACTCCATACCCTGTAATAAGGCACTGCTCACTACAAGATGTGTTTATGTTACATATTCCTAGTCTTTCACAAACAATACATTCAAAAGAAAATTAAATCTTTAGTTTTTGTTTGGATTTTATGTTTCAGTGATGTTCCACCATATTATCATTCGTCAAATTTCTAAATGCTACAAAGGTTAGCTAGATCTTTAAATTTTTTCATCTATTAAAAAACACTTAGGAGAATATATTTGCTAAAGTAACAATGTATGAGATAATTGGCACAAGAGTATCTAAAGATACATTGTATGGATTACCCTCCCATGTTTTGTAGAGCCCAAAGTGTAGAGGGAAATTTTAGCAAACTTTCACATGTTCGTTGGCCAATCCCTCCATATAATTGACCATTGTAAATGATAACTCCATAGATTATATGCAGAAATCAGTTTGGGTATTTAAAAAAAACCAATAGATTGGTGACTGTGTTGGGGATAAAGCTATTCTAACACCTCTAGTTCAAAATCATACATAGTTAGAGTCATTAAATATATTTTTATTTTCCATATGAAGAAAAATTTCAAATAAATTATCATCATACGTTACATTGCATTCTGTAAGTCAAGGTTCTTGGTCTCTTTTCAATTTATTGTTAGGTTGTGTATAATTTCTCTTAGTTCTCAAAATTTATCATATATCTTTAATTCCACATTGAGTGGGTGGTTACTCTGAAGTCTCCTATGTTAGTGAAATTTTAATTTCAAGAAAATAGAGAGATAGAGAGTTGTAAGAGATGTCTAAAGCCATGAGAGGAACTATTAGTAGTATGAAGAAGCATCCTAAACAAACTCTAGAAGGAGAATTACGATGCAACACTAGGCCATTATGGGAAGCAAAAAATGTAAAAATAAGTTTGTCAATCCTCTTGTAATAAGTTGTGAAAATTTAAATGAAGTTGTTTAAAGTAATATGTATGAATATGGTATGCCCCTTGATAATGAATATTTTTCTTTTACAAAAGACGCTACTACCACTAGTTGGGCTACTAATACTAGTCATCCAAGTCCTAGTCCTAAGGTTTTAAAATAATTTGAGCCTTGGAAGTTTTGGGATAGACATTTTGATCCTAAACTAGCAACCATGAGGGAAAATCCTAGGGCTACACCTATTTATAATGATCAAGGTTTTGACCCAAGAAGAAGATCTCGTAGTAGAAATCCTAACCCTTTCTCACAAAGAAATGTGTTGAACCTCACAAATTACACTCTTGAGAATCCTGATTCAGATGTTACTCTGGAAGATGCAGATGAGTTAATTAAGGATATGAAAGAACTTCAAGAGTAATATTTAAGGCTTAATAAGATAAGAGCCAAACAAACAAAAGAAAATGAGGAAAAATTAAAGGCTACCATGTATGAGAGAGATCAATTAAGGACAAGGGTAAAGAGAATGAGATAATTGGTTGATGAAGAGCCCTCTCCCACTACTACTTATCAACCTTCCCTTACTCCAAATAATGAAAAACTTAATGTGAATATCACTGTTGCAGCAACATACACAAGTTCCATTATAATAACCACAATTTCAAATACTTCCAATACCACCAAGAAATCTCAACCTATATATTGGTGTTTTATTTTTCTAGCTAAGCTTTGAAACTCTCTAAGAGGTAGCCAACCTATATGTTTAAGAATTCTCAAAGTTAGTGGCCAACTATAAGATTCAGTCAAAGATTGAAATCTCCTACACTTCTAGCTTTGCAGGACCAAGTTGGGTAAACCTTTACAATGCCTAAAACTTAATTCAATCATACACTGACATTGATTTTTATAGAAGATAATTCCCAATTCAAGAAACTAAGGAAAGCATAGATAACCTATAATTTGGCTAAACTCTCAGTAGATCAATACTCACTCAACAATTGAGAGGCATAACACAACATTAAAACTCAACTGAACAATAGGTATTTAAAATGATTTTGCATTTATAAATTTTTTCTAAAATGCATAAAACTGAATAATAGATCAGTGTCAATTTTGGGCCATGGAGTCAAACACATAAAATGAACTCATCAGCAAACAAACTTCAACCAGTGGATTTAAATTGCTAATTCTTTGCATCAAATATTAGTGTATTGCACCAATAATCCCTCTCTTATTATCAATCAAATTCTCCTTATCAAATCCCATCTGCACACCTGAAATTGCAATCATTTGCTCAAAGCATTTTAACCATTTCTTTGAGACAAAACAATGAACATAAACAACAATATCATGAAATTTGAGATGACAAACTCAAATATACTTTGTATTATTGAATTCATATGACTAAATGTGTACAAATATGGAGAAAATATGAAGATATTCATGAATGTGCAAACACCTTCATGATTTTATTTGCATAAATTGGTTGTATTTGCTTATGAAATCAAAAAATTACAGCTTACAGACTCAAGAAATGACTTAGAATTTACAATTCTCTATCTACCCAGCCCAATACCAAAAACAAACTCATAACCCCTCACAAAATGAGAGAAGAAGAGAATAAGATGGAAAAGAAGAAGCTATAAAATCAATCTGAAGAGGTCATCTGGAATCTTCATTCACCATTGATTTACAGCAATCAAAGCCTCTCTCAGTTTTCTTCAACAAAATTATTCTTCCTCTCAAATCTGCCTTTGCAATCTGTTGTTCGGTAATTGAGAACATGCCCATGTGGAGAAAATTCACTCCATTTTACCCAACTGCTGGAAAATATTTGCTTGCCCGTGAAAATTAATTTTTGCCTCTTTTTTTTTCTTATTGCACTTTACTAACTGTGGCTTCATTTTATTTTATTCACTTTCTAGTGAATAAAATATTTCACACAATGAACATTTTGTTAACTATATAAAATATCCCATGTGCATTTTTTGAGGAAAAATATTTTACCCAAGCTCTTTGCCACATATTATCTTTTTAACTCCCGGAAAAATAGAGTATTTGACTTTATAGGGGGGGGCATTGGTAATACTTCAATTCCACCTAGCTTTCATCTGCATTAACTTTGCATGGGTCCACCCCACTTTCAATGTTTAAAATACTTTACAATTAAAAATATTTGTTTCCTCAAACAACATTGAATATTCTTTATTGGGAGGCCACCTCATTATTTACCACTCATGCCCCATCATTTTAAATGTTTTTCTTTTAAATAAAATCAAATGAAACATTAAAGAAAATATCACCGAGCTCCTATAAAATTTTACCCATGCACGAAAATTTTTCCCTCGGGCCCACTGCCACGTGCCAGCATTTTGTTGACCTTGTTGGTTTTAAAGGTTGTGCACCTTCAAGGTGAGAGCTATTGGGGAAGGGTCCAAGTTTGGATGGATTTCCATCTCGACCATTGATTTCATTTTGGCTTTTAGTTTTCCCCCTTTTTCCTTTCACATTTTTTCCGTGCCATTTCACGCACACAAAGTATTTTTAAATACTTCAATTTTAATATTTGTTGAAGGCACCTTTTAAAATTCATCTGAGATTTTACTCTTTTCCTGACTCTACATTTTTTGATGGTGTAGCCATCTGAGATTCACTTGGGTAAAATATTCCACCCATCTTTTACTTATTTTACTAGCACTTGCACTTTATATCTAAAGTTTTATCCATTAAAAGAAAAATCATCAGGCCTTTGTAACAATTTAAAATGCTTGCCCCCCATATTTATAATACTTGCATTATAAATGCAAAGAGCCTTTAAAATCACTATTGGGTAAATGAAAGACCTTACTCGTCCCCTCACACTTTATATTTTACATTTAAAATTGCCCTCAACTTTATCGAGCCCACTAAGCTCCTCTCTCGCACACCTCGCGGGCTTCTTTCTGATGTCACCAGAATCTTGTGAGGCTTGTGAGATCATGCCATGTAGCTCATTCTTCACCCAACCATCGATCAGTTCTCATCCCTAATCTCTCGTTGCTTTCTTGTTTCACTGGGCTATGGTGGCGTGCCTCTACTCACAAACTCCTCAATGGCTCGAGCTTTGCTTCTACATTTTCCTTGAAGTTCCTAAGGCATTTTCAACATATCTATTTTTTCCATAGCCTGTACTATTAGCATTCCATGAGATAACATTTGTGAGTGTTTTCAAATGAATAGTCTGCACAGTTTATACGTTGCCTTCCTATTTCACACCCGCACACTTCTTAATGCCTTGCCAATTACAGTTGCTTGAAATTTTTAAAGCCTTTCATTAAATCTTCTTTTGCAATGAACTGGGTGCACCATTCATGACTAAGTGCATCTCCTTCAAATTTTCTGAAGAGTTTTTACATTCTCTAATGGATACTCATAATTTTCTCCAAGCACATTTCCCTAAACAAAGCTTTCTCCATTCGATGGTAAGATGCACTATTTATGTTTCATAGATTCCTCTTGAATCCCCATTCACCACGTATGCTATGGAGTCTCTAAAGCATATGTATCTAGTAATCATGGCAACCTCCTATGCAGCTACTCCTAGGCATGGTGATGGTGTGGCTTCCAATTACATTATCATGGTTTTCAAAGATTTTATAAACTCTCACCTTATTTGCACATGTCCTTATGTCATTGTGTTCCATGTCCATTGGGTGGCCTCTGCATTAGATTTCATTGAAATTTTTTATGTTTCAACAAGCCCATGTTGTGCCCTTTTTTCCAATAGGCACTGACTCCTATCGAGCTCCTTCAAGCTATGTTGCTTCCCTTTGTTGACATAAAAACTTAAATAATGTTGCTTGTGTCATGTATTGGAATCAATAAGGTATTGAAACTACAATATAACATTGTAGCCAACCCCCATCATGTGATAAAGACAACATATGCCAGATGAGCAACATACCCATAAGCAAGCTCTCAACTTTGTTTCCAATGATTTGCATATGACTTTCCCCTTGAATTCTACTCTTGGTTGGCAATATATATATCAACATAATTAGGAGATTTTAAATGTCAACTCTCATTTTAGCTGATAGAAGAATTCCATCTCTTTGAAGCAGTCTTTCATGACATCCATATAAACACTCACATATGATGTCCTTATGACTAAGCTTATCTTGCACTGATTATCATTTGCACCAGAGTGTTAGTCATCATTCATTCAATGGCCAAAATTTTATGAATGTAAACGATGAAACTTCCATATGGCTACCCCTAATAGTGCAATTTAAGATTCATGTCCTTCATAATCAGTGTCCTTTAGTAAGAGCATGTTGGGTCCCCATGTTGGCTTGGCTAAAAGAAAATTCGTTTTCAAAGAAATTTTATACTCAAATTAATCCGACACTGATTTTGAGTGCTTCTGAAGTTGAAAAATGAACTGGGTCGTGATCAAAATTTGTTTTCTGGCACTTTTGGGAAATGAGTAAAACTAGACTAGGTTGACTCTGGAATCGCCTTTGAAAACTAGTCAAACAACCTCTTGGAGCCACAAAAAATTACAGGCATGTAGACATTTGACCTGAGAATGCAATGCAATAGACGGATTGGAGAAGTCAATCATGGGGAAAAATTTATTAACTGTCAAACTTGCTTACTCGAACTTTCTACACCGAACAACTGTTCTGAACCAATTGAAACTGACCCAATTGTTATTTTGAAAAAATAGCAAATCAACTCCTCGCAAGCTGCCACTGGACACAGTAAATCATTTAGGTACCCTGAGGACATGTGCAAAAGGAATTATCTTGAACCATCACTGATCAAAAGATATTGATGCTCAAAGTTGGCCTTTCAGAAAGGTTTCTAAAAATGCAAGTGCAAAATAGGAGAATGCATCGATCTGTTAAAAATAGAAAAATAGATCATGAGACTCAAAAAAATGACATACGAGCTCATTTAGGTGGGAACAATGCAAAGAAACAATAATTTTCTCTTGACGATCAACTAGTTGCAAAATACAAGCTCAAACAGGAGGCAACTTTGTAAAACTGAACATTTGTAAACAACATAAAAGTGTCAAAACCCTCTAGCTTCACTTTTGAAACCCTAAAAAAACTCATAGTGGGAAGCTAAAAATCAACATGTGTGTTCACATATTTCAATTGAATATTTCTACCAAGGGGTTTGGCCTAAAAATCAATAGGCTCCAAATTCTGACCCTCCAAAGTGGGTCACTCAAGCAAATTCTTCAGGTGCAACTCTGAAAGTGCAGAGGAAAACTTTAAAAAGGGCACTTCAAATTTGAAAAATTTGAGAGTTCCATCACTATAGATATAGGAAAAATACTTGTAGGTCAACCTAAAGGAACAACCATAACTACAAGTATAAATGTATCATCTAGTACCATCCATGCAAGTACAGTTCCTGACCCTATAACCCAATTGCATTTCCAATAAGCTAAAGGCCGATGTTTTTGGTAGACCACACATGTCTAATAAAATTATTATCTTGCAAGACATGGAAGATGTGTGAGAAGACAAAGAATAAAATAAAACATTACAAATGTAGACAACAATACAAAAATTTATATGTGTAAAATTAAATGAAAATGTACACTTCAGATATAGTTGAAGTCATAGGAATCTAGTGAACAACTTCTTTCTCTGATCACTATGATTGAGAATTTCTCCTTGATGTTGTGCAATAGAATTATCACCATGTACAATGTACACAAAAATATATTTTTTAGATATGTACATTGTTATCGTGCAATACATGCTAGAAATTTCACAACATGAGATGCATACACAAACATATCAATTTGAAACTGTCATTTCCAATAATAAATGTACACATGGAAAGGAGATATCACACTTCATATTGGTGAACTCATGGGAATGTAGTGCTCACCTCAATATTTTTTTCCCACCACTTTTCAGCTTCTTTTCCCATACTTGAGAAAGAGGAATATGATTTTCCTAGTAAGTAAATGTGAAAAAAATGTAAAAAAGTAATAACGTACAATCTCTACCCCTAGTCAATAAATCAAAATAGATACTTACTAATTTTTTCACCACTGATTTTCTCCCCTTTGTGGGTACCTAATGGGTTCATATATAAGCTCATTTTTCATTGTTTCCATACGCATTTTGAGACACTTTTAGATACGTTTTCCAAATAGTGCTCCTATATTATACTATCCTTTCATATCTATTATGCAAACTTGGACCTAAAATATAATATTGGAAATATGGTTATAATATACTAGTATTGTATGGTTTATATGAAGATAGATATTAAATCTTTATGGAATGCTATGTTTTGATTGTGATAGTTATCCTTGTGTAAATTATTTGCAAAATTAACTTGTTTGCAACTGAAGAGGAACTATGGTACAAAAAAATTGCAGATTGAACCAACAACAAAAGGAGATTGGAACAATGCAACATGGGAGTTCCAAGTTAAGCTCAATGTTATGATTCAAGGAACTTGATTAAGGTTGAACATGCATTATTATAACTAGTTAATAAGCACTAAAGAAGAGGACTCCTTTGATTTATAAGATCTTGACAAGTATTTGTGTGTTTACATGCAAATATGTTTTGTAGAGTTTTAATCCTATTAGGGTTCTTCTTCATTTTCAGTTAGTTTGAATAATTCAATTCTTAACTGTATGCTCTAATATCTCAAAGAGGAAAGTTAATGATTTCAGTTAGTTTTTTTTTTTAATAAGATTCCCTCAAGCTTGTATATATCTAATGGGAGTTTAACCTGTAGTTAGTTAGTTTGTTTTTAGTCTTTTCATTATAAGTTACTTTCAGTTTCAAGACATGATAGATATATAGAATGATTGAATACAATCTGAGAGAAAATATTTTGTAATATTTCATTACATGCAATGAATGGAACTAATTTCACTAGATGTGTAAGATCAATTAGTTAGATTTGGTTTCATTTCAGTGAGAACAACCACATGAGCAGGCCACTCAAGGTATTGTTCTTCACTTTATTTCCCATCTATTTATTTATGTTAACAGTTGTTTCTTATTTATCACCATCTCATAAAATTTATGCAAGTTAACTAGAATCTTATACCTTGCTTATTGTTAATGAATTTTCATGGACATGCATAGGATGGTTAACCAGTAGTACTCCAGAGGATAATTTAGTTGATTCATTAGTTTTCATTAGTTTTAAGTTGACATACTAAAATTTTATTAGTAATAGCTTAGTCACAATCTAAGTTGTACATACTCATAGCCACTAGTTTTAGTTATGTATTTTACTATTTTACAATTCTGTGAATTTATAGCAAGTAGAATAACTTGAGTATGATAGCTTAGGTAGTTTGAGTCTCTGAAGGAATATACAATACTACATCATCACAAGTTTACAAACCCTGGGTTGACATTTTAATGTAGTCATGCAATGTTGAGTGGATTATTCAGTCAATTAAACCTTTGAATTATGTAGGTATTACCAATTTTACAACACATTAGTCAATACTCTACCTTTTTGGCAATGTTGTCGGGGATGGTGCTATATTTGTAGACTTATTTTTACAAGATCTCATAGTTAACATTTTTTTAACATTAGGAATATTAGACTTAATATTTTTCAAGACCATAAGATACACTAACATTGTGTAGGAATGTTGAATATAAATCCATATTTCATGTATGTGGAGGCACAAAGACTCCTTAGGAAGATTTCTTCCCTCTTCATGGCAAGAATCCATAGAATAAATTGTGTGAATACAATACTCAGAGAAAAGCTAACACTGAAGAAGAAAGCTACTTCTCACCAACATCTAACACATAGACAAAGGGAACATACTGCACCATGGGGGATGTAGTGGATGATGAATCTGAATGACCATCATTTGAGTTCCACATCACTAACTAGGAAATAGCTACATAGTTGAAGAATATTCCTCCTTCAGCCTTAGCGATCTTTTATGGATTAATAATTGAGGACCTAGATACATTTCTTTTTGAATTTTATATCCTATGCCAAATTTATGACTACACTTCTAATTCTCATAGGATCAAACTCTTCCCTACCACCCTAAAAGATGTAGCCCTAAGATTGTTCATGGGATTAGGCAAAGATGTTCCTGATTGGGAGACTATGAAGAAATTTTTCTTACAGAAGTAATAGTACTATTGTATGGGACCTGATAGGAGGAAAGATAACAATTTCAAGATGTCACAAAAGGATGATGATAAATTAGAAGATTATGTGGAGAGATTTTAGTTTTTTCTAAAAAAACCCATAAAATAAGTTTTCAGAAGAGTTCCTCAAGTTGGTCTTTTTGAGGGGGTCAATGATGATTGCATAGATTACTTGAACCTAATTGGACAAGGATATATTTCATAGATACCATTTCAATAAATTTTTAATGTTTGTAGGAATTATTCTAGGACCTTCACTAAAATACCAAGAGGAGATAGGACATCCACTTTTGGCAAATCATCTTAGGGGTATCAAAGATGGAATTGAGCAACCTGTTATCCACAATGAAGGAGGACATCATCAAACATTTAGAAACTCAGTTGGATACTATTTAGATTAAAAAGAAGTGGGAGGAAGATGAGGCTATGCTCACTAAATACTGTCCAAGTTGTAGGAAAAGAAAAGCCAGTTGTAAATACAAGAGAGTGGCTAGGATCTAGCAAGATAAAGTTGAGAAACCTAATTTCTAGATATTGAAGGAGATGATGGGTAGCTTTTCTATATAGCACAAAGGATTCCATGGAAAAAATGAAAAGATATGCCACAAGACCCCCTTAGCTTTAACTCATCCTTTCCTATTGGGAATAAAAAAATAAATTCTTGGAACTCTTAGCCTTGGCTAACAAATCAAAGCTAGTGGAAAAACCCTCAACAGTAGCCACAACCACAAAAAAATTGGAACCCACAATAGCCAAATCCTTGGACACAATATAAATTTCAAGGTTTCAATTATAATCCACAGTGGCAAACACAAAAAAATCAATAGCTACCTTAGTGGTAAAAAGGCTAGCGATGGCAACAACAAAATATAAACTATCAAAAACCTATGCACCCTCCTCCACCATAGCATAAAGCTACCATTCCTCCATAAAATCCTACAAATCAGCCACCCAAGTAACCACAAATAACTTCACAACTTGCACCTAACCCTACAACAAGCCTATTCAACCGGTGTATACTAGTGAGGCTATGCAATACCCCACCTATGGGGTAGAGGTGAGTGATGTCCACCTTAGATTAGGAAAACAACTTGTTGTACCTTCATTCCCTCAAATTACAGAGATGGAGGATGGGGAAATAGAATTTGAAGTGCTTCAAATAGAATACCTTTGGGACTTGAGTCAAATTAGGTACACCAAACAACCACAAGTCCTAAGACTCCTTTTATTGAATGCCTAGCTATTCAAAAGCATCACACATAGGCTAAGATAGACCTCTTGGGTCAATTAAAAGATGTGAGCATTAAGATTCAACTCATCCAATATATCAAAGATATCCCTATTTATACAAGAATTGTGAGGGATTTGTGTCTTAAGAAAATAGAAAGGAAAAATGAAGGATCCTTATATGGTGCATGTCTCGAGAAGCCTTGTAGATACCATATTAGGGAACATCATTTTCCCTAATTATACAGATCTTGGTAGCCCAATAGTGGACGTCAAAGATTAATGGCACCCTAATCAGGAATAGTTTGATAGACTTGGGAGATGCAATCAACGTTATAACTAAAGAAACAATGCAATTACTTTAGTTATCCAACCTCAAGCCCACACAAAATATTCTATAGTTATTGAATAGGTCAATGATCAAGCCTAAAGGAATTATTGGAGACGTAGTTATTGCATCGGATTATTGGGAATATCTTACAAATTTTATAGTTCTATAGCCAAAGGATAATCTTTCAAGTTACTCACTCATCCTAGGAAGACCCTAGTTAGCTATAGCTGATGCATTCATAGGTTGTAGGTATGGAAATATGATAATATCCAATGGGACAATCATCAAGAAATTGGTTCTCTATCCTCCAACCCAACCTTATGTTGATCTTGAGTGAACTATTTGGCCCACTTTGGATGAGGAAGATAACTATTCTCTGTTTAAATTGATGAGTATAGAATGTAACCCTTTATTGGATGAAAAAGATGAAGATGAGCTCATTTCTCACATAATCTAGAATGACTTTGGTAGGAACCCATAATAGCAGGACTTCCTTGTGTTCCTAGAAGACCCCTTGCAAATTATTATACCAACCAATTCCATAGAAGAAATAACCTAGATCTTTCATTCCCTACAACCTCAACAATGTGTGCCCATTATGCCATGTTTTGATCTTTCATTAGTACAAGAATCATCTAATGAATTGGAAGTCCTACAAGGGAAAATTATAAACATAAACAACAACTTAACTGTAAAGTAGTATAATTCTTTGCACACAGTTCTATAGGTGCACTCAACAACATATGCATGAGATTACCCTGATATGAAAGACATACATCCTAATTTATGTGTGTACATGATTTATATAAATGATGGTTATAGACCCATTTGAAAACATTAGAGATGTATGAATCCTTCTTTTAGAGAGATAGTGAAATTTGAACTACAAAAATTCCTTGATGCAAGTTTTATCTATCCAATATCAAATAGTGAATGAGTCTCACCTTTGGTAATTGTTCCCAAGAAAGGTAGAAAATGGAGAGTTTGTGTAGATTATAGGGAATTGAATATAGAAACTAGGAATGACCACTTTCCTTTGTCCTCCATAGATCAAGTACTTGATTCTTTGGCTAGGAAAAAGTACTTTTCATTTCTTGATGGTTTTAGTGGTTACAACCAAATTAAAATTTCTCTAGAGGATCAGTAGAAAAATACATTCACATGTCCTTGAGGGACTTATTCTTATTATATTATACCCTTTGGCTTATGCAATTCCCCGGCTACCTTTCAAAGAGTAGTACTCAACATATTTTGCGATTATGCACATGACTGTATGGAGATATACAAGGATGATTTCATCACTTATGGTAAAACTTATGAGGAAGCTCTCAATAATCTAGAAAAAGTATTGGAAATGTGTAAAGAACACAACCTATCACTCAAAAATGAAAAGTGTTTCCTGATGATGACAGAGGGAATTGTATTGGGGCACTTTATATCCAATGCAAGAATTTAGGTTGATCCACATAAAATAGAAATTATATCTACATTACATGCTCCTCAAAAGAAAAGAGATATCAGAAGTTTCCTTGGTCACGCAAGTTACTACAAGAGGTTTATCAAAGACTTCAGTAAAATTGTTGCACCACTATTTTTTTTGTTGAGTAAGGAAATTGAATTTGAATGGACATTAGAGTGTCAACACTCTTTTGATGGATTGAAGATAGCCTTGACTCAAATACATTTTCTAAGAGGCCCTAATTGGACTTTACCCTTTCATATACATATAGATGCTTCAGATTTTTCTACTGGAGTAGTTTTGGGACAGAAAGAAGGCAACAAAGAGTATTCAATATATTACATCAACAAGAATCTTCAAGGAGAAGAATTGAACTATGTTGTTACAAAAAAGAAGATTCTTGTTGTGGTGTATGTTATAAATAAATTTAGGCACTATATTACTGGTTATGCAGTCTTTATCCATACAGATCATACACCAATTAGATACCTGATGATAAATCTACTAGTTAGGGGTAGATTGGTAAGATGGTTGCTTCTTCTTAGGAATTTGACATTACCATTGTGGAGAAACTTTTTAAGGAAAATGTAGTGGAATTTTCTCTGTCAAGATTACCCACACAATCAACTGAAGGAGTGATGGATGATTTATTTCCAAATGAAAACTTATTTTCTCTAAATGTACACATTCCATGGCATGTTGATGTTGCTAATTATTTGGTAGTAGGAAAAATTCCATCACACTTCTCTCCAAGGCAAAGGAGACAATTGATACTTAAATGTTTCCCATATTCCTGGATATCAGGTTTTTTGTTTTATACTAGGCCAAACAACATCATGAGAAGATGAAATATTTGATATTATGAAATCATGTCATGATGAGACATGTGGAGGTTATTTTTCAGAAAAGAGAACAACCTTTAAGATCCTGACCACTGGCTATTATTGGCCAACTCTGCACAAATATATTAAATACACTAGGAGCTATGTTAGGTGCCAGAGAATGGGATGACCAAAAACGAGTGATGTAATGTCATTGTAGCTTCAGTTAAAATTAGCACCTTGGAGGGAGAGGGATTTGGAGACTCTAATCTAGATGATGATGACATAGATGGTTGAATTCTAAGTTTTGGCTACTTTTTCATTCACATAATCTTGTAGCAATAAGAAGTAACAAGAAATAGAGGAGAAACTTGTGATGGAGAGTAGGAAGAGTGGTGGGAGTGGGGGTTTTAATTCTTCAGAGGGAGAGGGAGCTAGAGAGTTTGATCCAAATGATGATGAAGTGGATGGTTGGCTTCTGGTTTTTGGCTTCTTTTTCATTCACAGGTGGTTGGGTTCCTAGGTTGCGGTTGGTTGCATCGATGGTGTTGTTGGTTTTTCTCTCCAGTTTTTTTTGGCCACTTTTGCTACTTTTTTGTTATAGGAAAGCCTTGTTGGTGTGTGATTTGGGCTCCTTGTAGAGGTTTTTTCATTGGTTTGGTCTATCTTTAGCTTTGACCAACATGTTGGGGTAGATGGTGTGCTTCTTGTCTTGGCTTGGTCCCTAACTCTTCTCTGATTTGTATCCCCTTTCCCTCCTAGGATTTTTCTATTGCTCATTGCATCTTGTCAGCTCATGGGTTTCGATTGCTTTGTTTTTTGTTCGATTTTGTGTTTTTTGTGTTGTTGGGTTATAGTTGGTTGCTTGGGTGGGGTTTTTGTTTGGATTCTTCATGTTTTGTTGGATTCTTGTGCTTCTTTTGGGATGTATGTTATTCTTTTTGGTGGATTCTTTGGGCCCTTTGTGGGGGTTTTGTTGGTGGAATGGTCTATCTTTAGCTTTGATCGATGTGTTGGGGTAGATGGGGTGCTTCTTGTGTTGGCCTTTTCATTGTTTTTTCTTTGCTTTCTTCCCCCTTTCCCCCTGGGCTTTCTCTATTGTTTATCACAGATGGTAGGTTGTGGGGTTTATGTTGCTTTGTCTCTTGCTGGCTATTGGATTCTCTATGGTGTTGTGGTGTAACTATTTTGTTAGTGGTGTTGGTTTTCTTCCTCACATTTTGTTGGTTGCTTGGGCTGTTTTTGGGCTACGAGAAAGCCTTGTTGATGTGTGCTTTGGATCCCTTGTGAGGTGTTTTTAATTGGAAGGATATATTTTTAGCTCTGATCGGCATGTTGGGATGGATGGTATGCTTATTGTTCTATGTTTTTCTCTAACTCTTCTCTACACTATTTCCCCTTGCCCTCCTAGGCTCTCTCTGCAACATTTCATGGATTGCATGATGTTGTATTTCGATTGCTTTGTCAATGATTGGCTATTGGGTTCTCTATTAACCCAATATTCTCTTTCGTTTATGGAATTTTTTTTGGCCTCCTTTGTGGTTATGCATCTTATGAGATAAAAAGGGGTAATTATTATTTATTTGCAGAAGGCTTTCTACATTTTTTAGTTAATGATCTATGTTTTGATTAGTTTTGGCTTACTAGTGGGTGGGATATGCTTATTGTCTTTTCTTAGGACCCAACTTTGTGAGCTGATTTTCTTGTTTCCTACTTATTCCTACTAGTACCTAATGCTTGTGATTCTAAGGTATGTTGGGTTATCCCTCTCTTTTGAAGCTCCCTTTTGTTGGGTTTCTTAGTTGGTGTCTCCTATTGATGGGGAGATTGGTCCTCTCAAGGTGGAACCATCTTCTACTAAGGTGGAGATGGACTTTTTCAGGTTGGTGGGAAGATCTCCTCCCTTATTTAGGTTCCTATTGAGGAGAAAAAATGTTTGGGTTGGAGAGTTGTGGCTTTGGTGCTAAGGGGTTTCTCTTAATCCTCTCCTATAGAGAGGATTCCTCTCCTTTAGAGGTGGGGGCTAGGTTGGTTGACTGGGTGGATTATTGTTGCAAGGAAGATGATTTTTTGCATGTAGATTGGTGTTGCACAAAAATAATCTTGGTCTCATATTTGGATGTGCTGAGTAGTTGGTTTGTTGATGCTTTGTGTGTGGATTGGTATTACACACAACCTGATGTTTTGCATGTTTTAACTATGTGGGGTTTGATGGTGATCTACACCATTAAGATGTTTGTCTCTCTTGGATCAGTGGTGTCTTCTCTGAGTGTTTCTATGTTCTTGGGATTAGATTTGAATTTTTTGAGCAGTTGGTTTGTTGACGCCTAGCTAATTCGGGCAGTGCTTAAGTTTATCTAAGGGTTTATGGTAAAAACTCATTTGTAAAAGGGTTTAAGGCCCCTTTGAAACATGTTTTATGCAACTTGTGTAGTCTTGTCTTTCTCTTTATGATTGTTGTCTTTTTTGCTACTATTGGTCCGTGTCTTTCATTTTAGGAATCTCTCTCTTTGTTTGGATTTCAGGTCCCTATAAGACCTGTTTGTACTAGGTTTTGAGGTCCCATCAAAACCTATTTTACCATTAATCAAAAAAATTACTACCTTTTAAAAAATGGGGTTTAGACTTCAATGGACCAATGTCACCTATATCAAACAATAAAGAATACATCCTTGTTCACATTGATTACTTGAATAAGCGAGTAGAAGTAAAGGCCTTGTAGTTTTCCAGAGATGGAAATGTGCCTAAATTCTTATATGAGGATATATTTACTAGGTATGGAGTACCTAGAGAAATAGTCACTAATCAAGGTCCACAATTTAGTTCTAACCTAATCACTAAACTGGTTGAAGAATACGAAATTGGACATAAGAAATCAGCTCCATACCACCCTTAGAATAATGGCTAGGTTGAAGTAACTAATAGGGAGATTGAAAGTATTATTACCAAGACAGTGTAACTATATAAGAAAGATTGGGTTACAAGGTTATCTAAAGCAATATGGGCATACCTAACAACTTGGGAAACCACCACCAGTTTTACACCTTATGAGTTAGTCTATGGTAAGACATCATTTTTTCCTATTGAGTTTGAATACAAAACACTAAGGACAATAGTGGAGCTAAAAATGGATTTAACGGAAGCTCAAAATAAAATGTTGCATACTTCAAATGGATTGGATGAGATAAGGATGTAAGAAATCCATTACACTAAGTTAGTACAACAAAAAATGATGAAGTGGCATGATCAGTACATCAAAACAAAGGTGTTCACTATAGGATACTGATCACTACTATTTTTTTCAAGATATAAAGACTTCAAAGTGAAGATCCAATCAAGGTGGTTGGGCCCCTATGAAATCAATAAATTTTATCCCAATGGGGCAGTTCAACTACATACAATAGATGAGGTCCTATTTTCACTTCTTGTAAATGACTACAAATTGAGGCTATATAAAAATCCATTACAAAAGGATGCTTTCATATTCTCCCTATTTCAATAATATGGTGCTCGTAGTGAACCAAATATAAAATGTGACACACAGAGTGAAGTTTCAGTAACAAATGACATACCCACCACATCTAGTGACCTACAGATTGGGCTACATAGCTTAATCCCTAAGCTCATTTGGGAATAATTTCTCATATTCTCTCACACGCACACACTACATGCTATAATAATTTTCAAAATATATTTAGAGGGACCTATTTTTCAACATTTAGAGAGGGTCTTGATGTTGAAGGAACTTATAGCTTAATAGTTGTCATCATTCAGAACATTCCCTAACACTGCAGGTACCCATAGCATCGTCTTTGGCAACATATTTACTACAAGTTCATTCACATTCATCTCATACTATCCACATGTCATATCCATCTTTAACAATAAGTACCAACAACATGATTTTTGTTGCCAATTATTATTTCACATATTCAAGTTGTCACATCACCAAATCATATCCATAATAACCATTTCATCACTTGCACTCGCCACCCCACCATTCATTCAATTGTAGTTATTCTCCATCACATCAAATCAAAATCCAGATACATTATTTCTAGTTTACACGTGCGGTGCATAGTTATCTCTTCCAGTCAATACTTCAAGAATCCTATAATGATTGATATAGTCTTCTTTAAAGTTTGATTATGTATTTCATATTAATTCATACATGCAAACTATTCATATCATTAATTTCTATCATTTCATATTTTAACCACCTTCTAATCCAAATGTGAAGTCATGTCATTTTAGCAATTAAGTTAAGGGGATGGTATAGCTTAGTCAGTCTTTTTGGTGGTCTTTTCAAAATCCACCACCTAAATTAAAATCAATGGATTGAAACAACATGCAAAACCCTTCAAATTACATCTTATTTTTTCTGCCATTTCTAATTGCTGAATTTCAAACCCTGATAACTTGAGCTTAGTATAAACCAATTTCAAACTTAGAACCTATTCATGAGCCTGAATTAAGCTGGTGTTGAGAAGGGAAACTTGTAGTATGGTATTCTAGTAAAGATATACAAGGAAACAAAAGGGAAGTGAAGAATTTTTTAAGGTGGTAGAGGAGATTGAGCGAAATATTCAAGCTGAATTGAAAAAATTGAGTAGAGAAAGTAAGCTAGAATGGGAGGTGATGTTATAAGAAGGGAGGTAGTATTTCATCAAAAAAAATTGGAGGATGCAATGGTTCTACCCATTTTTACCAAGGTTGGCTGGCTTGAATAATTCTTGAAATTAACAAAATTCAGTGTTGATATGACAAGAATTTTTGTAGCTACTCTTCAATATGATGAATGCATGGTGAAGTGGCAGTCAGTAGATGTGTCTGAGACTGCCATTGCACAAGTCCTAGGGTTACCAAGAATAGGGGTAGATACTATGAACCCCAGTCCTATTCTTGCACAAACACATCAAACAAACACATAGTTAGGTTCATATGCAAGATAAAACAAGGATTCCCCATGAAATCCATTTACAAATACTCAAAATAGGAAAATGAAGAAATAAAACATGAAAGACAAGTGAAATCCTAATTAAGTATGAAAACTCTTTATCCCATGGGGAAATTAGTGCCAATTGGTGTGTCAAAATCAGCCCTTTCCCAACTCCTTTGTTGCAATGTTGATGATTTGATGATATTTGAAGCTCCTTGATGCAATTCTAGCATAACCTTGTTGTGAAATCATGAAAATGATGAACAATTGCTATGAAGTAGGAAAAATTAGCTCTCAATGTGAAGAGAGTAAATTTTCTCAAATTGTGGATGATAGAATGAGAGGAAAAGTCTCTCATTTATAGATTTCCAAATTGGAAAAGAGAGTGAAATTGAGCAATGTGGGATCATTCAACATCCAATGGCCAAGTGCCACTTGTCAAGATGTGAATGGTTGAAGGTTGTGCAAGTTTTGATCAAAGTGCCAATAAATGACATTAGGTGGAATTTCAAATTAGTGAAATGACTTGTTGGAGAGGGAAGAAAATGGAGTTATGGCCAATTGTCTCAAGGCAAAAGGACATGTAAGGAGAAATAAATGCCTTGTTGGAAGGACCAATTCCAATTTGCATTTGAATTCAAATTTGAGGGAATATTCCCTTTTTATGCCATGTTGAAAGAAAATAGGCAATTAAATAAATCAAAGCAATTGATTTATTGTGCAAGTTGCATTCTCTAGATGATTTTAGTGATTGAGATTAAATTAATCAAGATTTGATCAATTTAATGAGAGATTAGATGATTTGACAATTTTGACTCAAATTTATGAGTTGAATTAAATCAAAATTGAGAGGAAAGGATTAATTAAATAAATGTTTTGATTTATTTAACTAGAGAGGATAATGTTAGATTAACTCAAATAAGGTTTAATTTATTCAATTTAATGAGAAGGCTTTAGGGGTTTAATTAAATAAGATGAATTTTTTAATTAAAGAGGTATTGAGAATTAATTGAATTGAACTGATTAATTTAATCATTAGAGGAGAACGACCTAATAAAATAATGATTTATCTAATTAAGAGATGGAAGGTGATGTTAAGCTAAGAGTGTGATTTAGGAAGAAATGACATTAGTAGTTAGGATCAAGTGCATTGGATCAAATTGTACATTTTCCTTGTCTACAGATACATCACCTATGATGATAGGTAGAAAATTTTATATACATTTAATTTCAAATTACTCAGTCACCTCAAGCATAATAGGTTAGTGAATGTACCAAAATTTCTTTAAAATTTATTGAAATGGATAGCATCAAAATACCAAAGAAAACAATGCGATACTTCTCTATCTCATCACTATCTAATTGCTCTACTGATAAAGAGAAGTTTAAGGATTCAATACCCACAAATGAATAAGGAGGATTCTAAGGAATCTACAAATATTAACAGTTTGTTGGATGCACCCATAGTACTTAAGGATGCAACACCCCAAAATGAACCTATAGAGTAAAACCCTCACATCTCACCTATGGCCTCACCTACCCATAGCCAAGGTGAGCATGAGGAACCTAAGGAACCAAAATCTGGGCCACCTATAATTGAGGAAATACCTTCTTCAAGATCATATAAATCTAAGCTAGAGAGGTAGTGCATCCACCTCCTATACACCCTCTAAACCAAAAGAAAGGAAGGATACTCCAAAGAAAAAGAGGGATATTCAAAAGAAGGAAGATGATATTCTAAAGAAGAAGAAGAGTGTTGAAAAGGGAAAGAAGAAATTGAGAAAGTAATACTCACACCTAGGTTTTCTAGTAGATTAAGGAAATAAGGTGTCATGAAGGAAAATGTAGAAGAACCAGGGGAATAAGAAAAGAGCAAGGAACAATAGCAAGAGGATGTCCTGCAAGGAAGAACAACAAGAGGATGTCTTGATTGTAAAAATAGACTTTGAGGTAAAGGGGTATGTCCTTGGTAATGTGAATATTCCAACAAAAAGGAAAATATATGTACTAACAGCTTTTGATTCAGAATCAAAAGATACATTTATTGCTAAGAAATTACTTAGGGAAACCCTAGATAATCCCATTCATGGAGACTATGAAGGGGAAGGCAATGAGAAATTTATAGATATAGAGGAGATGTACATTGAGGAAATATTTGTGAGAAAAGAGCTCCAAGATGCATTGGATAGGATTAAAAACTTGGAGGAGTTAGTTAAAAATTATGAACAAAAAGACAAGGAAAGAGAAGAAAAAATGCAAGAGATGGAGGAGAAACTACAGTTGTATGGCCATGGCACTAAGGTAGATTTGTTGGCACAGTTGGATATCACCAAGATAGGGGATAAAGAACTAGCAATTCTAGATGACAAACCCCCTCCTATCAAAATTCTTAACTATCATACAACCTTGTCTCTTGGCCACCAATTATGGAAGGTAATTGTTGAGTTTGCATAAGAAAAGGAGAAGTGGAAGAAAGAAAAGGAAGAATATGTCATGGAACTGGGAAAGAGAGACATGGAGTTGAGAAAATCAGTGATTACATTGGAGGAGGTAGATGATAAGGTTGCACAAATTTTAAAATGCAAGCCACCACCAAGGACATATGCATTGTTTCTACAATAAATATTTCTATGTTTTCAGTTTAGCAGATTGATTAATAAGCAGTCAGTTCATATGAGTAGAACTATTACATTTCTTGAAATTTTTGCTGCTTCCACACCTGAACAACATGATCAATTGTGTGAGTTCTATTTATGATAGCACTCTAAAATTTTTCAAATTTGAGATGTCCATTCCGAAAATTTTGCCTCTGCACTTTCAGAAGTGCACTTGAGGGGTCAGTTTGAGTGACCCAATTGGGAGAGTCAAATTTTGAGACCTATTTATTTTCAGGAAAAACCCGTTTTCAGACATATTTAATTGGCATTTATGAATGTGTGTGTCAATTTTAAGCTTCCCATGATTAGTTTTGACAGGGTTTTGAAAAGTCAAGCTAGAGGGTTTTTGCACTTTTCTGCCATTTGCAGATTGTCAGTTTCACAAAGTTGCCTCCTGTTTGGGCTTGCATTTTGAAATTGGTTTACTTTCATGAGAGAACGAATGATGTTCTGTATTATCCATACCTAAATGATCTTGTTTGTCAATGTTTAGAGCCTCGTGATCTGATTTGTTATTTTTAACAAGTCGAAACCAAATGCAGTTTGTTCAGTTTTGCATTTGCGTTCTTGACAACCTTTCTGAGTGGTGAAATTTGATCGTTAATAACTTTTGATCAATGATGATTTAAGAGAGTTAATTTTACACACGTTCTCAGGGTACCTTAATGAACTTATGCATCTAATGGCAGCTTGCTAGGATTTGATTCACTATTTTTACAAATTGGCAGTTGAGTGAGTTTTAATTGGTTCAAAATAGGTGCAGTTTCAAAAAGGTTCAACTAAGCAACTTTGTGGATTAATAAATTTCATCTCATGATTATTTTCTCTAATTCGTTTATTGAATTGCATTACTGGAATGAATGTCTCCTATTTTGCAAGTTTTTATTGCTCTGGGAAGTCGTGTGACCTGTTTTCTAGGCCGATTCCTAGGCCAACTTGGCCAGTTTGCACCATTCTGCAACAGGGTCGGAAAGTGAGTTTTAATGAAAAGCCATTTCATGTTTTCATTATAGAAACATTTAGAAGCTTCCTAAAGTAATTTAAAGGGAAAAATTGTTTTAAAATGATTTTTTTTTTAGTCGGGCCACACAGGGCTCAACATGCTTTGCACCATTGTGAGGCGCTTTGGAGGAAAATTTTCAGTCAGGGCTATGAGAGAATAGGATAGGGGTGAATTGACAAGTTATAAATTTTTATTATTGGTTCACATCAACTCTTGTCAATTTGTGTGAGGAGGATTGTTCAATTGGAATGATTTCATGGTACTGGGGACCCCAAATCAAAGTTGACAATGCTTTAGTTCTAAATCATGGCGAATGAAGATAGTGCTGCACTTTAAACACCATGAGATAGTGTCACAACACTTGTAACCTTGCTTGGTGGTTTGAACATCTAACATAATGTTGAAAAGGAAAATATTTTACCATAATAGTGTGGTCAACATTGTTAATATTTCTCAAATTATGTGGAAGCATATGAATCTATGTAAGGTTTTCAAGAGATTGCTACTAGGAGAGGCCATCTCATGGAATTCTATAATAGTTCAAGGTGTATTAAATATAAGGTGCTAAAGTTTTTTGAATCTTTTAACATGTGTTTATGGCATCAATTGGAAGGCTCAGAGATAACAAGACATTTTGAATGTGATGCATAGCATACCAAGTTTTATAGGGGATGTTGATTGCCATTTGTCGGTAGAAGAATGCAATCACCACTTGGGCTTGAAGGCCTGTGATAGATTCAATGGAGGTGCTGATCATAGGGAAGAGTTTACTCAATTTCTTCTGACCTCATATGTTGTAGATAATAATGATAATATCCAAACTAACATTAGGTCTATCTATACAACGATCACCCTAAAACACCCTAATTGCATGAATAAGAAAATTACTTGGGAGGAGAGGTTCAATGTATGGGTTCAGTACATATCATGAAGTTTCAATCATAAGGTAACACTATTGTAAGTAGGATGCCATTTCATAGCCAAAGGGGCATAAAGAGTGAAGGAAGTGGTTCAGGTATGCCTAAAATATGGGAAGGATCTTAACATACGTTCCTTATGCATAATGATTTTCTATTGCTGTAAACATGCCCTTGAGCCAGCATGAGCCATTAGATCAACATTAAAACTAAGGTAAATTTCTTTTGAAAGGGTTGATTTTTTCTTTGTAAGGTGTGGTGCCAAGATTGAGGGAAAGGTTTGAAGTCAGGGCAGCCATGCCAGGGAGGTTTGCACCCAGCCCGTATACATAAGATGGATATGTTGAAATTTTTTAGGGAGGCCCCCAATGCTATTTGAAGGGTTTGTTTTGAATATGATAAGCACAAACAAAAGTGGATGCAGGGTTACACACCCCCATCTTGGTGCAATAAGAGAAAGGAATCTCATGATTGAGGGGAATGCACCAAATGTATTTCTTGAACAGAATTTTGGAGATTGCAGAATATGCGTAGAATGTGGACTATGAAGGCACTTTAGAAACTCCAAGAAAATTGATAAGGCAGCCGCACAGTATGAAGAGGGCACCATGAATGTTATGGTTAATGAATGGCTTAAATAAATAAGAATGCCATAGCTGCAAAATTTACACAATGATTTGTGAATACATTTTAAGGGGGGCTGATGTGCCCAAACCATATGGAGAAGGCTTAAACAACTTTTAGGAAAATGCAATTGGCATTTGTATTGCCTTTTGTCCTAGCCGCGACCAACCAATACGTGGGTTAGGAAAATGCTAACTGAGCAAATCATCAGATTCAACAAAATTTTGGGTAAGAGGCTATGAAGGGCGCACACCATGTTGGGAATAATATTCACATAATGGGTTTGTCGACAAAACTTTAATAGATCTCAAGAAAATGAAAAATAAAAAGAGTGGGATGCCTTCACTATAGTCATAGAAATTAGATTTGTTCTTAAGCCTTTATAAATTTCCAAGCAATTGTAATCAGCTTGGAGTACTGGGTATGGGGTTTCCAAATAATAGATGGAAGGCACGTGGGCAGAAACATAGGGTGGTCTCTATTTTAGAGGGTTGGATGGTGATCATATTCACATATGCAACTATGGGTGGAGGAAGAAAGTGAAATTTGCAAGAGCCCATCACACCAGTAGAGAATGCCAATGGAATGCCATGATTGTAGAATATGATTTGAATAGATTTATGTTGAAAAGGCATTAGAAAATTTCAAGCAAATGCATTTTTGGAAGGTGCACACCAACAGAAAAGGAATTCCATGTATTGTGGTGAATGCACAAAGTGGAGTTGTTGGAGGGGCCTGTGTCCTCTGTGGTAATATGCACAAAATGAGTTGTTGGAAATGCCTCAAAAACTTTCAATAGATGCAAAGCCCATGCACCAGTAAGGAGGATGCCATCACTGTTTTCACCTAAAATGGTTTTGTGAAATGGCCGCCATGACTCACGGTGAAAGAATTGCAGAGCACAAATGAATGAGTTGCAACATGAATGAGAAAATGAATTAGGGAAATGCATAATGGAGAAGATGATCGATGATCAGATAAAAAAGATGAATGTAGCCAAATATCATTCTTTTCCCACCATATCGTAATCCTAAGATGCACATAGATTATTGATTGCGTGATTGTGGGAAAGTGAAGAATGGTGGGGCTCATGAGTTTAAAAGTCTCGGGTAGAGATAAAGGGAGCTCGGTGAAATAAAATAAATCATTTAGAATTAAGTGTTGCTTGAGAGAGAAAACTCCACGTAGGTGGGCTTGGTGAATTTTAATACATTGTTTTAAAAGTAAACCTTGGGGTAACATTAAAATATTGGTGGAATAATGATTTAAATGTGCCTCGTGATAGTATTGAGATGTGGGTCCTAGGTGGAGGAGTTAATGTGCTTATTTGATATCAAATATTTTTCCAAGTAAATGGGCTTTCCATTTACTTGGGGGTGAAATTGATTTAATGTGAAAGGTGCATTTTAAACGATGGCTTGATGGTAAAATATTGAGATCCTATTGAAGTGTTTTAAAACAAATATTTTTGATTAAGTAAAAAATTAAAAGGTGGGGGTGGATTAAATATTTAAATTCTTAATAGAGTTTAAATATTTCCATGTGCATAGGTAAATACTTTGTAAAACTCAGGTGAAATTAAAATACATAGGAATATTGTCTCGTGAAGGGTGAAATATTTCAACTATGAAGTTAAAAAATTTCATTTGTAAGTGGAATATTAAAATGCCATGTGAGATGCAAGAGGGGGTAATTTGAGAAAGTGAGTAAAGTGTTCACTTGGGATTTTCTTTGCTGGGAATAAAGACATTATATGCATCTACAACAAGTAAAGTGGGGAAAATGTGTTTTCATGGGAACAGGTGTTTTTGGTTTTTACACAACAGGTAGAATGGAAGAATTTTATCATATGAGCATTTTTTTTGTTAGAGAACAACTTGAGAAAATGTTTTTTTTAAAACACAGTGGGTTTTTTATAGGGAGAGGAGAAGATTCTTTGCAGTTTTATGATCAACGGTGAAGGTGTTTCCAGATGGCATTTCTGGATCAGCTTTAGGGATTCTTATGGAAGATTGATTTCCTCTACATATTCTTTTCTTTTCTCATTGTAACACAGTAGAAACTCAGAAATATTTGGTGAAGCTGCATAGAAAATTGTAAAATCTGTAGTGATAGAGAAAATGCAAATTGGATTTTGTGTCTTTTTATTGTAGGATTTGAATTTATGGAGATTTAGTGTTTCATAACTATACTGGCATTTGAGTTAAACTGATAAATCCAAGCTCATGTCTCTCCTATGTGCAAGTATTATTGAGTTGAGGTACATATCGGTGATATTGTAAGGCAATATAATCAGAGATGTTATATGCTATGTGTTGAATCTTCTATGAACCATTAGGTATTGGTGAATTTGACTCCTCCAATGGAAGTTAGGCACTAGTCTGAGTTGCATTTATTCTTTGTGATTCAATGTTTGTTTGTGTTCACTTGGAGCTTTCTACAACTTTAAAACTAATGATTATCTTTCACTATGAAGTGTTGTTGTGATTATCTCATGCTCCAATTTGGTTGATATTACTTATGAACAACCAATTCTTTTCAGTTTTATCCCATTTTGTTGAGATATTAAGTGATATTATCTATTATGGTTAATGTTGTTTATAATTTTGGTGCAAATATTGTAAACACATTAAGGGATCACCCTCTCGGGTCTTGCAGAGCCCAAAGTGTAGGAGGTTTTTTTTAAATCCTTGTAAGTTGGTGCAGGTCCTTTGAGCTGCCCTTGATTGGAATTGGCAATTCCATAGGTAGATTAGAAGATCAATTTGGTTACAATAAAAACAACCAACAATTTACACAATTATGTAGTACCTAATGAGACAAAATGGAACCCTCTAATTTATTTGGGAGATCTTCAGATCATAGCACTTGAATCCTACTATAAAAATGAGCAACTTAGGGGTGAGATAATGGAAGACTATGTCAAGAAACAAAAATACATTGCACTTACCATAAGAAAAGAGGCTAAAAATCCACATGCAGTCATTGATGAATGGATGAAAATTATTGATCATAAGGGTGTGGATAAGAAAATCATGAAACTCAAAAAGGTATATCATGAAATAATGTAGATGTTAGTTGTAGGTTTAGGACAATAGTGCTACCAGTATGTATAGAACAAATGGAATAGTTTAACACCTGAATTATAGAGGAATGATCCACATTCTATGTATGATCTAACTGCTATGCTTCAAATGGTACACAAGTATATATATATTAGTGTTAATGAAGGAGTTTACTAGGTGCATAAGACTAAATTTGACCACCACCATATGGTGAAATTCACCCTTGTATTCCTCCATCCTGCATCCTTAAGTTATATTAATTGAATAATTTATTATTTGATTAATAATTCACTTCAACTTAATGTCCCCTAAGGCATTTAATCAATCAATTAAATAATTTACCTCATTCATCTCTAAATTAAATAAATAGACCAATTTGCTTAATTTAATCATTTGCCCAAATGAATTAAATTAATTTTTTTAGTTCATTTTATTCTCTCTCCTCATGTGGCATCCTCCATAGTCTTCCTTAATCTAGATTAATCTAATTAACCTATGATTAGGATGTGCACACCCCTAGTCATCACTAGGGTCACATCCTCCATAGTCTCCCACTTTGTTATAATTCCTCATTAGCCTACCTAACCCTAAATTTGTATAACATTCATCACTTGCTTAAGCTAACCTATTCTTCATGTCATTTATGGCATGTGTCCTTAGTCAACCCACATTAAATGCTTTCTCTATTTGGAGAAGGCATCCCCTTCCCTATGTGAATTTTTAATTCACATTTAATCTTCTAATGCATTTTAAGGAATTTTAAATTCCTTCTCCCATCCCCATGAGGATTTGTGAGGAATTTTTAATTCCTCACATGTCCTCTCAAGCCACATATGAACAAGGACCTCATTTATGAGATCTTTTCCCTTTCCAAGGTACATAAAAGTACCTCCATGTCATCTCCACATCACTTCCCCTTTTCCAGCTCATCTGCCATATTTCTATTTATGAGGGCGTATGAGTTCTCACCTCACCCTAGCCTTTGATCTTCTCCACCATGGCTTAATCCTGGCCCTCCATTTATTTGGAGGAACTCCCCCTAAAAGTGGTCAAATTTTCCTCATTTTTCTAACTCTCATCACATAATCCACTTTAGTAAACACAAATCTCAAGCATTCAAGCACTTTGCAATTTTCAAGCCATCACCATTGTTGCAACATTTTGAGCCTCCATATTGCAATCCTCATCTCCATAGCATCATTTTGAGCACCATTTAGAGTCATCTATCCAAAAAAGGAGCATACATTTTAAGCATCAAAGGGCCAACCAAAACAATCAATTTGAACAAGGTAAAAGGTTTCAATTTTACTGTGCTTTGTTTAGATTCAACTAGGCCTAATCCGAGTTTTTGTTTTGTCATTTGCTTTGTTGCACTAGTTTAGTTTTTGCATCTAAGGGTAGGTAAAACAATTTGCACACATTTCTGGCATGCTCGGTGGGACCCATGACACAGGTCTATTTGATTTTTGCTTGTTGTTTAAATTTTTGCATGTTCGAATTTGATATGTAGGGGTGAATCCACCTCCAATGGGAGAAATTTCTAGAAATAGAGGTGGACCTGAAAGAAACATAGGTGATCTCACTATCTCCCTTCCGTACAAGAGGAAAACTTGATAGAGACTGTTGATCTTAGAGGCAGATATGCTAAGAACACATAAACATGTAGACTTTCTAAAGACAAAGGTGAACTTGCATGAGTTTCAAAGGTGAAATTGCATCTGCCCCTCCATCCAAAAGGTGATCATGTCCCCACCTTTTCAGAAAAAAGGAAATCCTGCATTGCAGGCAATGGTGGATTTTCTCTACGCAGGGGCGAATTTGAGGTATTCTAGAACCTTTAATTTTTCAATTTCAGCTACAGTTTGATTTTGGTTTTGGGTACTGACTAGATAACTCATTTTTTTGTGAGTGTGTGATTTTAACTAAAAATTTGTGTAGCTTGTCCTCTACATTTGACAAAGATCGATGGTGAAAACTATTGATGAATCTATTGTAGGACGATCGATCAAAGTTCCTTTAGTTAGCTCTATCTGTTATATTTTTTACATTAATCTAGGAAAACATAGATTAATTAAAAGGTCAATTAACTTGTTTTCCATATTTGGGAGAAAATTGTTGATGTATCCACACCCCTTGCACCTTTCGGTGATCATGGGTGAGAATAAATCACAATTTTTTCTAGTCCAATCCAATCCAGTCTACCCAGAAAGTACTAGTGCATCTAAGATCTCCCCTTGTGCTACGTGTGAGCCTGAGGACCAACTGAAAGGTCTAGTGTTTCCTTCCTTTATCGGGACTTTCCTAGTATTTCATCACATGGGGGACCATTCCAACCATGTGTTACCAGCAGGGTATATAGAAGGTGGAGAACAAAAGTTGTACCCCAATCTAGTCACATCATGTTTAAAAAAGCGTCAAATCTAGGGTGATACCTAGATATGACGTGCAAGGTTGGTGCGAGTTTCCAGCACCTCATTGTGGCTCTCGATCCATGCTTGTGATAGGTTGGTCTTCATGGTTGTGCCTCATAAACCCTCCTGGTATATCGAGGACACACGAGGTAGCCTTGTTCAACCTAGATAGAGACCTGTGTTTTATCCATGGCTTGGTGTAGAGCAAGGGATGTGCATCATACCCTAAATTTACTGACCATGTACTCCCTTGGGTTGAGATAGAAATCCTCATGGTAGAATACCCTTGAGTGAGAGAGAGAAGGTGAGCCCATGGTTTCTATTAATTACCCTATGCCACTGGATCTCTACTTATCCACCTTTGTGAGAAAGGGTGATCCATGGAAGCACCCTGATATCATGGAGTATTAACCTTAGGATGTCCCCTCAAGGTGGTGGCCCTACATTAAGTTTGTAAACCCTTTATCACTAGTTTGAGGCTTGTGTTGTTTGGAGTGTTTTATTGTGTGATACTAGTGCTTTTCATTAGTTTGAGTTAGTCCAACCCTTTGCTTGTTGTTTTCTATGTTTTTTTTCCTTTGTCATAGTCTTCCCTTGCCCTCATTGGCGAGCTTACTTCTGAAAGTGGTGAAATTGCATTGTGGACAAGTGATCCTATCCTGACCAGGGGTAATTTCATGTCTCGAGTCTAGTATAGGTCATCCTTTAGGTAAAATCATCCTTGTCAGGGGTGAATTATCTTATGGGTCCCTCTATTAGGTCATCCAATGTCCACTTATTCCCTTAGAATAGGCGATCCTAATTCCCTCATAGGCAAGTCCATGTCATCCTTGCCCATCTGTTTCCTCAATAGGTGATCCTTCTATCTGCAGGGGTGATCGCATTTCTTGTATGAGTCTCCCTCATTTGTACATCCCTTAGAATAGGTGAACTTGTTGTTTGTAGGGGCGATCCCATGTCTACCTGTACCATCCCCATCTGTAGAATTCAAGACATAGGCAAAATCATTAACCCTTTAGGCGATTCCCTTGTAGAATCCTATCTATACAATTCAAGATTTAGTTGATCCTATCATACACAGGGGTAAGTCTATTACCCATAGGGGTGAACCCATCACCCACATGGGTGATTATGTGACCATAGATAGGCGATCATGTCATCTGTAGGGGTGATTATGAAATACACAAAGGTGTATGCACTTCCCATACATTGATCTTGAGAGTTAATCCTCTTAACCACCGAAAGACTATTAGTTTTTGAGTCTTTTCCTATGATCAATATTTTTTATCATCATCCATCTGCCTATAATCATCATTTTAGTCTGTTTACACTTTTCAAAAGTCAGAAAATCCTAGATCCAATCACATAGGTTCATCTTAGGAAATCCCTAGGTGGAATATCCATCAACGGTTCATCAATCTGAATCCTTTAGACTTCATTTTAGGGGAGTTTTATCCAATTTGGCTAGGAAAGTAACCCTAATCATCATCATCCATGTTCACTTAGGATTTTTATCTATCTTGAGTTAGTAATCCTCCATGGTCTTATCAATATCCTCTCATCATGAGGTAGATTATGTGCCTTGATCATCATAACTTAGTTTAGAGTTGGTCCAATCCACCAAATTTGATAAATCATCAAATCCTATCAGTTCAATCCTATCAGTCATCCGATCCTATCCATTATCCAATCCAATCAATCTACCCGATTGAATATAATCTAATCAATTATCCAAATCATCCCATCAATTATCCAATCAATCAATCCATCATCTTAGAAATCATTTTAGTCGTCATTTAGAACATCATCTAAGTGCATCTTAGAGCATAATGTCATCTTAGTCACCTAGATATTTTTTATTTTCATGCCCATTACCTGATCGTGAGAAAAGAAACTCATGGAGCAACAACAACCTCAAGGTGCTCGATCTCAACCTCCTCAAGATCGACCCACAAAAAAAGCCTCATCACAATCCAATACTGAAGCCCCGATCCAATCCACCCTTCAAGAAAGCATGGTTAACCAACTTGAGCTCACAATTGACGAATACCTTAGTAATCCCACTAATCTACAAATGACGGATTGTCTTCTAGATGAGCATGGGGACAAGATTCTTGCAACTTTAATCATGAAGGGTATCAAGCCACCACTAGACTTTGACTTATCAAAGTATGTCAATATTACACCTCTTGCACTACCACAAGATCTGAATCCCATTTCATCAATTTCGCAAGTCCCCCCAGTCACACCACAAGGCACATGGTACCAACCGAAATTTGCTAATGATGTGGTCTATAATCCTATGCCCACCCACACCCTAATTTAAATAATGAGAGTTGCACCCCATCCTAAAAATCCCTAAGGCCTCAATCCTTACAATCCTCTTGGTCTTGGTATGCCACAAGGTCCTTCTAGTCTATAGGGTATAAACAACCCACAAGGTTTAATCCTTGTACCGTCCACACCACCTATTCCACCAAATCAATTAGGTTAGTTACCTGGGAATACTAGAGGAAATTCTTATAATCCTATCACTATGTTGCCTCCACCTCTTGGTCCCAGTCACAACTTCAAGCTTACCTTTGCCTCCATTTACATCCCAACTTCCACCTCAAAGAAAATATACCATTGCAAAAAATCTTATCTCAACTTCCACATCATGCTTCAATCCCGTCACATCCTCAACAACCACCCATGCATCAAGCTCAGGGTAATCCATCACAACCCCCACATTAGTTACAAGGTAATCCAAAGAAAGGTCAAATCCCGCAACAACATAAAAAGAAAACCTCCACACCAACCTCAGGGCAACCCCTCACAACATCCCCATCAATCACAAGTCATCCCTCAACAATACCAAATTCCATCTCAACCTCCTCACTCTTAACCACCCTATTACCAACAACCCCCTTAAAATTCACAAATTCTGACGCAATCACAACAATCCTCCCAAAAAATCCTAGGAAACCCTATTTCCCATTACTTATATCATCCTCGAAAACCCTGATGCAGGAGCATCCTTGGTTCTTGGCAATCTTGCATCAACCCAAAAATATTTCCTTTCAGTTTTTCCTAGTGTGTTATTATTCTTGTTCAAGTTTAAAGATCTGGTTTCTTTGCATATTTTCTCGCTAGATCTTTCATACCTAGTATTCCATTGTGGACATGTTCAATTTCCTTATTCCAAGTTTTCAGCTCATTTGGATCTTTTTTCGGCAAGTCATCGCTTTCTGATTAAGAGACAGTTTTTGGTTCTAGCCCCAGAATAATTTCAAACCCTAACTGCTAGTTGGATCAATTGTGGATGTCATCTATTGTTTGCGGATCCTCATGATTTTATTAGGTTTGCTCTATGGAGTGTTGCCGACCTTAAAATTGGGTCCACACTTCATCATGCGTATCTACCGTGGATGAATTTCAGATTTGAGGCTGACCTGTTATTGCACGTTACATTTTCCTCTTGGGAGATTGTAATGATATTTGGCTGACACAGATGTTTCTAGACTCATAGATATGCTATAAAGCCTGCATTGTATCATTAGGAAGTGGCAGTTTAGTAGTAGTTCTAAAAGTTTGATTTGTAGGATTTTCACTCCCATGTATGAGCACTTTATCTTGAGCATATTGTAATCAGGCCTGTGCGCCAAATTTGTAAGCCCCGATGTGGCTGAACATATGTAATCAATATTTGAGTTAATGGGAATGTTTGCATCTACATTTTCTTCCATAATTTGTGTTGCTTTTGTTGTGTTACTCTTGCTGCAAAGTTCAGACTATTCTCTTTGAGGACCCTCCTTACCCTGTCTGTAACAAATTGGTATCAATTTTCACTCGCATGTTGTAATTAGGCCTGTGTGCCGAATCTATAAGCCCAGATGTTGCTACACATCTATAATCAATATTTGAGTTAATGGGAATGTTTGCATCTGTATTCGCCTCCACAATTTGTGTTGCTTCTATTGTGTTACTCTTAATGCAAGGTTCAAACTTTTCTCTTTGAGGACCCTCCTTACCTTGCCTGCAACAAATTGGTATCAATTTTTTCTCGCATGTATGAGCACTTTATCTTGATCATGTTTTAATCAGGCATGTGCGTTGAATCTGTAAGCCCAGATGTGGCTGAACATATGTAATCAATATTTGAGTTAATGGGAATGTTTGCATTTGCATTTTCCTCCATAATTTGTGTTGTTTTTGTTGTGTTACTCTTTCTGCAAGGTTCAAACTATTCTCTTTGAGGACCCTCCTTACCCTATTTGCAATAAATTGATATCAAAGCGAGATTTGATTCCTTGCAAGTTGCACAGTCATGTTGAAGAATTGTTGTAGGGTGGCGGATTGAGGATCCAACCTACAACTATAGAGGGCTTGTGTAAACATGGCGAGAAGAAGAATGGTAGAGGAAATGGAGGGCATGGAAATGTAGACCCTACTATATTGGATATGTTGAGAGGAATTGTTGCCAGATTAGATGTAGTTGAAACAACCCAGAGAAGAGTTTGACCAATTGAAGTTGTGAGTGATGAAGAAGAAAAAGAACAAGAAGAAGTTATAGGAGGAGAGGTTCATAAGTTCCATAACTACAGTGAACACTAATCCGCATTTCAATCCACCAAATTACATGGGCAAGTTGGATTTAGATGAATTGTTAGATTGGATAACAAAGCCGGAAAAATAATTTTATTTTTTAGGTACCCCAGAAGATAAGAAGGTGAAATTCACCTATAAAAAGTTGAAAGGACATGCATCCCTTTGGTGGGAACACTTACAGATAGATAGAAAAATAAAGGGGAAGGAGAAAATAAAATCATGGGATCAGATTGTGAATAAGTTGAAGAAAATTTTTATGCTTGCGAACTATTAGATCAATCTATTCCAAAAATTGTAGAATCTGAAGAAGAGAGAGTCAAGTGTAACAGAGTATACTGAAGATTTATACAAGTCGAACATTAGATATGGACATTTAGAATATGAGACTGAACAAGTAGCTAGATATATGAATGGTTTGAGGTCATCTATTCAAGACGAGATCAGTTTGATGAATTTTTTGAGAGTGGAGGAGGCATACCAGTGTCCCCTAATATCTGAAGAGAAACTGAATAAAAGAGATGATCAGAGACAGAGAGGAAGAGGTGGAAGATTTCAAAAAGGAAGAATATTTATAGGATGAGGAAGAGAAACTTTTTCAGATCAAAATAAGGATAAGGAGGTTAGCAAGAATGAGAATTCATACCAAAGAGATTATGGAAACTCTTACAAAGGAGGAAGATATATAGGCTATAGAAATGAAGGATATAGAAAATATGATAGAGGACATGAGAAAAGACTATTCAAAGGAACATATTTTAAATGTGGTGGAGAAGGACATAGAGAATTTCAATGCAAATAAGGAGAGACAAAAAAAGGACTGAAAACAATAGGAGAATAACCTTTGTGGAGGAGGAACATGCTAGATCATCTAATCAACTAGAAGGATAAGTTTGGTGAATAGGAGAGTGTTGTGTCAAAATGAATTGGAGAAAGAGCCATTGCAGAGGAATAATTTGTTTCCAACTAGATGCAAGGTAGCTGGTAAATGTTGCCAAATGATCATTGATAGTGGAAGTTCAGAGAACCCCGCTTCTAAAGAAATGATGACCAAGCTGAAGTTGGAAAGGTTAAAACACCTGAAACCCTATCAGATAGCATGGATTCAAGATGAACATAAGATACTAGTAAGTGAACAATGTTTGGTAAAATTGAAGATAGGAAATTACCATGATGAAGTTTTGTGTGATGTTATGCCTATGGATGTATGCCATATTTTGTTGGGAAGACCTCGGCAATATGATAGACAAGCTATTCATGATGGAAAGAAGAACATATAAACCATTTTTGCAAATGGGATGAAGCAAATCCTATTACCCTTGGAAGATGTCCCTAAAACTGAGATTTGTATGACTGCTAGAATATGTTTTGTTGATGCAAGGAGATTCCTAGATGGATTAAGACATGAGAAACTATGCTATGCCCTGGTTCCTAAGAAGGTTGAAGATTTAAAACATGGAGGAGAACGACCATAAGAGATAAGGGAGTTGCTAACATAATATGAAGTTATCATCTCAGATAATGTGCCTAATGGATTACCACCTATAAGGAGTATTAGTCATAGTATGGATTTGATTCCTAGAGCTATTTTTCCTAACAAAGTAGCACATCGGATGACACTAGTAGAAAATGAAGAATTGAATAGACAAGTGAAAGAATTGTTGAGGAAAGGATTGATCAAAGAAATCTTAAGTCCCTATGCAATACCTATTGTATTGGCACCTAAGAAGGATGAAGAATGGAGGATGTGTACAGACTCAAGATCCATAAACAAAATCACATTAAATTAAAATTTTCCTTTGCCTCAGATGGATGAAATAATGGATTGCTTGAGTGGAGATAAGTATTTTACAAAGATAGACTTGAAGAGTGGATATCACCAGATCAAGATTAGAGAGGGAGATGAGTGGAAAACAACATTCAAGACAAATGAAGGATCATATGAATGGTTAGTGATGCCTTTTGGATTGAAAAACACACTGAGTACTTTCATGAGGTTGATGAATGAGGTGTTGAAGAAATTATTGGGTAAGTTTTTGATTGTTTACTTGGATGACATATTGATTTTTCAATAAGACTAGGGAAGAAAATTTGTTGCACATAAGAAAAGTTTTGTAGAAGTTGAGAGAAGAATAGTTGCTGATAAAAATCAAGAAGTGTAGTTTCATGAAGGAGGAGTTGGTATACCTTGGTTTTGTGATATAACTAGATGGATTGAAGATGGATCCTAAAAAGGTAAGAGCTATTGTTGAATGGCCTACACCTAAAATAATTGGAGAGGTAAGATCATTTCATGGATTGGCTAGTTTCTACCAAAAGTTCATTAGGAATTTTAGTTCTATTTGTAGTCCTATGACTCAAACAATGAGAGGAGATAGGAAGGATTTTAGATGGACATCAGGAACAGATATAAGTTTTGAATTGTTTAAGAAGAAGGTAACTAAATAGCATGTGTTGTCTTTACCGGACTTTGATAAGGTATTTCAAGTAGATTGTGATGCAAGTGGAAATGCAATTGGAGTAGTACTAAGTCAATAAGGAAGACCAATAGCTTATTTCAGTGAGAAGTTGAATGATGCAAGGAAAAGATACTCAGTGTATGATCAGGAGTTCTATGCCATAATTCAAGCTTTGAAGAAGTGGAGACATTACTTTCTATATAATTATTTTGTGTTGTATACAAATCACCATGCTTTGCAAGATTTGAAGAGTCAAGGTAAGTTGAGTCAGAAACACATGAGATGGGTAGAGTTCTTGCAGAGTTACACTTTTGTTTTGAAACATAGGAGTGGAAAATCAAACAAATTTGTTGATGCCTTGAGTAGGAGGAGGAATATATTGACACAGATGAAAGTAGAGGTATTGGTTTTTGATGAATTGAAAAACTTGTATGAGGAAGACTTGGATTTTGTAGAACCTTGGAGAGCTTGTAGAAAACTAGTTTTGGAGAATAGAAGTTAGTGGTTGGATTATTTCATCCAAGAGAGTATGTTATTCATGGGGAATCAGCTATGTATACCCCAAAGTTCAATGAGGGATAACCTAATAAAAGAAAAACATAGTGGAGGATTGGCATGACATGATAGTAGCATATGTGAGTGAGAACAACTTTTGGCCAAAGATTAATAAGGATGTAAGGAAATTTGTGTAGAGTTGCAAATTTTGTCAGGTTGCAAAAGGGAGTATTCAAAACATTGGGTTGTATAAGCCTTTGACAGTACTTGAAAGACATTGGGAAGATATTAGCATAGATTTCATACTTGGTTTGCCTAAAACCCAGAGGGGAAACAACTTGGTATTTGTGGTAGTGGACAAATTTTCTAAAATGACACATTTCATACCTTGTAAGAAGACAATATATGTGGTACATGTAGAAGATTTTTTTTTTCAGAGAAGTGGTCAGATTGCATGGATTACCTAGGAGTATTGTTTCAGACCAAGATACTAAGTTTGTTGGGTACTTTTGGAGGACACTTTGCAGAAAAATTAAAAAAAATGAAGTTCAGTTCTACTTTTCACCCATAGACAGATGGAAAAATAGAGGTGGTGAATTTTTTTTTGGGAAACTTGTTGAGATGTTTGGGTGGAGAGAAAACCAAAAGTTGGGATTTAGCCCTAGCACAAGTAGAGTTTTCCTACAATAATTCAATAAACCGGATTATAGGGAAGACACCATTTGAGATTGTTATAGGAGTACATTCTAGAGGTGTCAATGAGCTTAGAGACATCAGTATGGAAGGTAAAAGGAGTGCAGAGGTAGAAGAATTATTTGACCACATGAAAATGGTGCATACACAAGTAAATAAGCATTTGGAAAACATGAACCAAAGATATAAGGAGAAGGCAGATGAAAAAAGGAGACATAAGGAATTTGAAGTTGGAGATGAAGTGATGGTATATTTGAGAAAGGAAAGATTCCCAATTGGCACATATAGTAAATTGAAGACGAGGAAATTTTCACCTTGTAGAATATTGAGCAAGTTTGACTCAAGAAATGCATATGAGATAGAGCTACGAGATGGTATGAGTATATCACCTATATTCAACATTGCAGACCTACACTAGTATCATGAGGGAAAATTCCATGAAGATAGTAAGGAAAAGTTGGAAGAACAACTTCCTAACCAGCAATTAGATGAGATAACAAAGATCTTGGATGTAAGAGATGGGAGAAATACTTGTGGAAAGAAATACAAAGAATACTTGGTAAAAGGGGAAAGGTAGACCAGTGGAGGATTCTTCTTGGATTTCTCAGGCTGAGGTAGACTGTGTCAGTTCTCCTTTGGACCTTGAAAAGTGAGAGGATCACTTTTCATCAACCTTGGATTTCTAATTTAGGAGCATCCTTGGTTCTTGGCAATCTTGCATCAACCCAAAAATATTTCCTTTCTCTTTTTCCTAGTCTGTTCTTATTCCTGTTCCAGTTTGAAGATATGGTGTTTCTTCATATTTTCTCGCTACATCTTGTGTACCTAGTATTTCATTGTGGACATGTTCAATTTATTTATTCCAAATTTTCAGCTCATTTCGATATTTTTCTAAAAAGTCATCACTTTTCGATTAAGAGATAGTTTTTGGTTCTAGCCTCAGAATAATTTCAAACCCTAATGACTAGTTGGATCAATCGTGGATCTCACCCATTGTTTGCAGATCCTCGCAGTGTGATTGGAGTTGTTCTATGGAGTGTCCCTGACCTTACACTTGGGTTCACACTTAATCATGTGTGTCTACCATAGATGAATTTTAGATTTGAGGCCGACATGTTCTTGGACGTTACATTTTCCTCTTGGGAGATTGTAATAGCCTTTGGCTAATGCAGATGTTTCTAGACTCATGAATATGCTTTAAATATCGTATTACATCATTAAGAAGTGGTAGTTCAATAGTAGTTCTAAAAGTTTGATCTATAGGATTTTTTCTCACATGTATGAACACTTTATCTTGAGCATGTTGTAATCAGGCCCATGCGCTGAATCTGTAAGCCCAGATGTGGCCGAACATATGTAATCAATATTTGAGTTAATGGGAATGTTTTCATCTTCATTTACCTTCGTATTTTGTTGCTGCAAGGTTCAGACTATTCTTTTTGAGGACCCTCCTTACCCCGTCTACAACAAAACCTATCATCCGCAAGCCATTACATCCAACCCTAATCCCAATTACTATTAATACAATCCACATCAATCTCAACAAAAACCAACCTACACACAATTATATCAACAGTAACCACCCCACACTAATCCTGAACAATCACACCAACATCCCTATCCAATCCACAACAACCCCCATATAATTCCTAACAAAAAACTACTTACAATTACCAATCCAACCTTTAGTAACCCCCATACGCTTCTTAGTAGCAGTCTAGCTACAACTACCAATCCAACCCATATTACTTCCAACAACCACCATCATATCAACAAGGTGCCTCTTCCTCATACTACCAAGCCCCACCATTATACTAGGGTGATCCCACAATAGTGGTTTACAGTTTTTGGCCAAACTAGACACTAAAATTATTATTTTTCAGTAAATTTTCACATTTGGGCACCTATAGCGGTTAAACCACCTGTAGCAGTTAAACCATGATGAATTTGAAGATGATACAAACTAGAGTATCATCACATTTTGTCTAAAGATTTTAAAAATATTTTTTTGATTTCTTTTGGAATCAGATTGCACTTCTTTTTCCATCTCCCACAAAAACTAGTTTTTTTCAGAAAACAACATTTTTAAAAAGTGACGCTCACCGTATACAACATAATTTTTTTTATATGAAGGATAAAATTATTTTTTTTTTTAATTTTGATTTGTAACTATGGTATCTAGCACTTTCATTTGGTCTCATTTTTTTTTATGGAATATTTTTTCCTTAATAAAGTTTCGAAGTCAAAACAATTGCATTTCAGACATAGGTGGATTGTATACAACATAACTTTTTCTATATGTACCAAAATTCTTTTTTTTTTTTTAAGGACCAAGGACATCAATACCCAGCATGTACATATTTAAAAAATATATATTTTGATAATTTTCTATTTTTCAACATTTGCAAAACAGGGAGCTTGATTTTCGGTGAAAAATCTATGTTTAATAAAACTAAAAGAACACATACATAATAAAACAAAAACATATTAAAATTAAATTTGTTGGATAGCTCGTTCTAAGGACTATCATCTTCTAGTTGGTTCTGTGAAGTCTCCTCCATTTTCATCCTCAACCCGAGCTTGGAAGGGTAGAAATCTGCTAAAATTTGGTGGAAGAGGGGGAGAAGGGAAAAAAAGGGGGGTTCAAGCGAATCCCCCTTCGAACGAACCCTCCTTTGCTCAAAAGGGTGAAGGGTGGTTCGTTCGAAGGGGGTCACATGAACCCCCAATTTTTTTGAATTTTCCATTTCTTTCTATGAAGAAATGTGACATCATAGGGTTTGAGTGAACCCACCATGCAAAAGGGGGTTCACTCAAACTAGGGGTTCGCACGAACTAGGGATTCGACCAAACCCCTCTTTTGGGTTCGCGCAAACCCCCTAGTTCAAATGAACCCTTTAAAACATGAAATTTCGAATGTGTGAGCATTTTTACTAATTTCCTTCCTCATCAAAATTGTAAACCACTATTATAGGTGTACCCACTAGCAAACTTACACTTCTTCTCAATCCAAATATGCAAGTCAATACCAATAAGTTCCTTCATATCCACCTTCGCCATCATATGATCAATCCATTTTTCTCCCATATTCACCACATCAGCAAAATATCCCTTATGATCAGTCCAATCAAGCGGGCCTTTCCTCATCAGTAACAGATAATAAGGAGCGGGAAGAGATGAAATCTTCCCTTAGAGACTTGCAAGAATGGACCTCCAAGAAGTCCTTTAAATGTGAAGACATTTTCCCTTATTCATTTGATCCATCCATCTCACTTACTCCTTTCCCTAAGAATTTTAAAATGCTGAAATTCGATAAATACAAGGGAATGGGTGATCTGAGGAATCAGTTGTAGGAATTTTACAAAAATTTCCAAGAAGTCATGCTTAATGACAACTATCTCCTATGATTATTTCCTAGGATCTTGACAGGGCAAGCTGTAGACTGATTCATGGGTCTTGAAAAAGGGTTAATTTCTTCTATTGTGAACTTGTCAGAAAGGTTCATTCCACACTTCTCCTTCAACATGGAAAAATACTTAGACACGTTAGATCTACTAAAATACAAGCAACATGAAGGGTAAACTTTTGCAAGCTACCTGCAAAGCGATCTGTGGCTAGTAGGATAAAATCCAATCTACATGAGGACTTGGTCACTATTTTTTGTTACAAATACTTACCCTGAATTTTCCCATAACCTATGTCTCCATTATGTTACCACTTTTGTAAATGTCATCGAGAAGGGCACTACCATTGAGAGAGACCTTATTGCAGAAGGCCAAATCAAAATCTTCAAACAAGATAAGGATAAGTCATTTGGGGATAAGTATCGCTACTAGAATAAGAACAAAAATGTTGTCAGTGATGGTGTAACCGACACTAAACATGTCTAGGTAGCTAATACTTCACAAAGATTTCACTATTTCCTTAATATGCAACAAGTCTCCAACGTCATATATGTGCCACATGGTGTACCTCATCCTCCTCCACAGTCCAATCAGTCAAATCAAGGGAATAACAAGTGTACCTTCAATCCATTGGGAGAGTCTTTAGATTTTATCTTCAAGAGGCTACTTCAAGCTAATTATTCGATCACTTATCCTATGACAAAACCATTTGATGATTCCAAACCCAAGGTTTTCTGGTACAAGGAAAATGAGTATTGTGATTACCACAAGATTAAAGGTTATTCCACTAATAAATTTCAATGACTTAAAACATATATCCAAGATCTTATAGATCAAGGTGATATTGTAGTGGATGTAAATCAAGCATCCTTGTCCAATGCTCAGCTCTAGATATATCAAAATGCCTTCCCAAAACACAATTAGGGTCTGAGTAACTCAAATGCAAACCCTAGGTCCACTAATAACAACAAAAATAATAGCACCAATAATATCAATTATAAGGCTACATCCTATAATTATGATGATATCATCATGTGCATTATCCAAGAAGAGCCATGCATGTCCTTGATTTGTGTCAAAATAAAAGATCCTCAATGTGTTGTTACCACCCATCGCACCTGCATATCCATTCTAGGATGCCCCACCTCATCCCAGTAAGCTCCTGTGAGCTCACAATACAATATTCTTGACCATTTTGGTAAGATGCCAACCCAAAAATCTATTCTAGATTTTATTAAGTCTTCCCCCATCCATCAAGAAATCCTCACGAAGGATCTTTAGGATACCCATGTACCCAACGATATAGATCCTACCCAATTTCAAGCCTTAGTAGGACATTTGTCATCCACATACCAATTGGGATTCATCCAAAATGACATGCCACCAATTGAGGTAATCGTAGCTTTCTATAAAGTAAAAAGGGTTTTGGTAGATAATGGATCAACCCTCAGTATTTGTACCTTGAAGTTTATTAAGTAGCTAGGATACACTCATGATGACCTTGATAATCAAACTATCACCATCAAAGCTTATGACAATGCAGAGAGGGATTCAAAAGATATCATTTGTCTTCCTATTGAGGTTGGTCCCATTGTGTAGTACACTACATGCCATTTCTTAGATCTAGATCTTTCATACAACCTTCTCCTTGGCAAACCATGGCTCCATGCCATGCCGACCGTTCCTTCCACCTACCATCAATGCCTGAAGTTCCCATATAATGGGATTGAAGTAACCATTCATGCAGATCCCTAGCCTTTTGAGTACTGTCATGCCCTAGAGATATCTTTTCCCCACTCCTAATATTTTCCAAGAGTAGAAGTGGGGGGACTTCAGGCTTCACCTTCTAGTTCATCCTCCAATTGATCATCCAACATGTAATACACTCCATCCACTGCATTTGAATCCACCATTACCAAGGTCTAGATCATCGATAAAGGTTGTGGAGAATATGAGATGCACATGACTCTTAATGTGGGAAAAATGCCACCATCTCCCCACACATATGTGCAACCTTTTCAGTCAACATCAAAGAAAGAAATGAACACTAAAACACTCAGTTCTAAGAATACAATTTTTAGCCAAACTGGACACTAAAATTATTATTTTTCACTAAATCTTCACATTCGAGCACCTATAGCAGTTAAACCATGAGGAATTTGAAGATGATGCAAACTAGAGCCTAATAATGTTTTGTTTGTAGATATTAAAAATATGTTTTTGAATTTATTTGGAATCATATTGCACTTCTTTTTCCATCTCCCAAAAAAATTGGTTTTTTTCAGAAAACAACATTTTTAAAAAGTGACGCTCATCGTATACAACATAATTTTTTTGTATGAAGGATAATATTTTTTTTTTTTTTAAATTTTGATTTGTAACTATGATATCTAGTACTTTCATTTGGTCTAATTTTATTTTATTGAATATTTTTTCCTTAATCAAGTTTCGAAGTCAAACCAATTGAAATTTAGACATAGGTGGATTGTATACAACATAAATTTTTCTATATGTATCGAAATTCAATATTTTTTTTTTAATGGATCAAGGACATCAATATCCAGCATGTACATATTTAAAAAATATATATTTTGATAATCTAATATTTTTCCACATGTGAAAAATAGGGAGCTTGATTTTTGGTGAAAAACCTATGTTTAATAAAACTAAAAAAACACATACATAATAAAACCAAAACATATTAAAATTATATTCCTTTGATAGCTCATTCTAAGGACTATCATCTTCCATTTGGGTTTGTGAATTCTCCTCCATTTTCATCCTCAACCCAAGCTTCGAAGGGCAGAAATCTGATAAAATTTGGTTGAAGAGGGGGAGAAGGGAAAAAACAGGGGGTTCGAGTGAATCCCCCTTCGAACGAACCCCCCTTCCCTCAAAAGGGTGAAGGGGGGTTCGTTCGAAGGGGGGGTCACACGAACCCCCATTTTTTTTTAATTTTCCATTTGTTTCTATGAAGAAATGTGGCATCATAGGGTTTGAGTGAACCCACCATGCAAAAGGGGGTTCACTCAAACTAGGGGTTCTCTTGAACTAGGGGTTCGACGAAACCCCTCTTTTGGGTTCGTACAAACCAGCTAGTTCAAATGAACCCTTTAAAACATGAAATTTTGAATGTGTGAGAATTTTTACGAATTTCCTTCCTCATCAAAATTGTAAACCACTATTATGGGTGTACCCACTAGCAAACTTAAACTAACCCTCAATACAAATATGCTAGTCAATACCAATAGGTTCCTTCATATCCACCTCCACCATCATATGATCAATCCATTTTTCTCCCATAGATCACCCCATCAACAAAATATCCCTTGTGATCAGTCCAATCAAGCAAGCCCTTCCTCATCAGTACCAGATAATAAGGAGTGGGAGGATATGAAAATTTCCCTTAAAGACTTGCTAGACAAGACCTCCAAGAAGTCCTTTAAATTTGAAGAGATTTTCCCTTATTCGTTCGATCCATCCATCTCACTTACTCCTTTCCCTAAGAATTTTGAAATGCTGAAATTCAATAATTACAAGGGAATGGGTGATTTAAGGAATCAATTGCAGGAATTTTACACACATTGCCAGGAATTCATGCATAATGACAACTATCTCCTGTCATTATTTCCTAGAATCTTGATGGGGTAAGCTCTAGACTGATTTATTGGTCTTGAAAAAGGGTCAATTTCTTCCTTTGTGAACTTGTCAGAAAGGTTCATTCCACACTTCTCCTTCAACATGGAAAAATACTTAAACATGTTAGATCTACTAAAATACAAGCAGCATGAAGGGTAAACCTTTGCAAGATACCTGCAAAGAAATCCATGGCTAGTAGGATAAAATCCAATTTGCATGAGAAGGACTTGGTCACTATTTTTTGTTGCAAATTCTCACCCTGAGTTTTCCCATAACCTATGCCTCCATTGTGTTACAAATTTTGTAGAGGTCATCAAGAAGGGTGCTACCATTGAGAGAGACCTTATTGCAAAAGGCCAAATCAAAATTTGCAATCAAGATAAGGATAAGTCATTTGGGGATAAGTATCACTACTAGAATAAGAACAAAAATGTTGTCAATGATGGTGTAACCGACACTAAACATGTCTAGGTAGCTAACACTTCACAAAGATTTCACTATTTTCTTAATCTGCAACAAGTCTCCAACTTCATATATGTGCCACATGGTGTACCTCATCCTCCTCCATAGTCCAATCAGTCAAATCAAGGGAATAATAAGTGTACCTTCAACCCATTGGGAGAGTCTTTAGATGCTATCTTCAAGAGGCTACTTCAAGCTAATTATTCGATCACTTATCTTATGACAAAACCATTTGATGAGTCCAAACCCAAGGTTGTCTGCTATAAGGAAAATGAGTATTGTGATTACCCCAAGATTAAAGGTTATTCCACTAATAAATTTCAATGACTTAGAACATATATCCAAGATTTTATAAATCGAGGTGATATTTTATTAGATGCAAATAAGGCTTCCTTTTCCAATTCTCAATTCCAGATATATCAAAATGCCTTCCCAAAACACAATTAGGGTCCGAGTACCTCAAATGCAAACCCTGGGTCCACTAATAACAACAAAAATTATAGCACCAATAATATCAATTATAAGGCTACAGCCTATAATTATGATGTCATCATCATGTGCATTATCCAAGAAGAGCCATGCATGTCCATGATTTGTGTCAAAATAAAAGATCCTAAATATGTTGTTAACACCCATCACACCTGCATATCCATTCTAGGACCCCCCACTTCATCCCAGCAAGCTCCTGTGAGCTCACAGTCCAATATTCTTGACCATTTTGGTAAGATGTCAACCCAAATATTTATTCTAGATTTGATTAAGTCTTCCCCCATCCATTAAGGAATCCTCACAAAGGATATTTAGGATACCCATGTACCCAATGATATAGATCCTACCCAATTTCAAGCCTTAGTAGGACATTTTCCATCCACATACCAATTGGGATTCATCCAAAATGGCATGCCACCAATTGAGGTCATTGTAGCTTGCCATAAAGTAAAAAGGGTTCTGGTAGATAATGGCTCAACCCTCAATCTTTGTACATTGAAGTTTATAAATTAGGTAGGATACACTCATGATGACCTTGATAATCAGACTATCACCATGAAAGCTCATGACAATGTAGAGAGGGATTCAAAAGGTATCATTTGTCTTCCTATTCAGGTTGGTCCCGTTGTGTAGTACACTACATGCCATTTCTTAGATCTGGATCTTTCATACAACCTTATCCTTGGCCAACCATGGCTCCATGCCATGTAGACTATTCCTTCCACCTATCATCAATGCCTGAAGTTCCCATACAATGGGGTTGAAGTAACCATTCATGCAGATTCCTAGCCTTCTGAGTATTTTTATGACCTAGAGATATCTTTTCCCTACTCCTAATATTTTCCAAGAGTAGAAGTGGGGGGACCTCAGGCTTCACCTTCCAATTCATCCTCCAATCCATCATCCAACATGTAATACACTCCATCCATTGCATTTGAATCCACCATTACCAAGGTCTAGATCATTGATAAAGGTTGTGGAGAATATGAGATGCACATGACTCTTAATGTGGGAACAATGCCGCCATCTCCCCGCACATATGTGAAACCTTCTTAGTCAACACCAAAGGAAGAAATGAATACTAAAACCCTTAGTTCTAAGAATACAAGTTTTACCACCTTTTAATCCCTAGGAACACTACATGATCAGATTGAGGATGATATCATCCAATGGGTCTATAGAGAAGAACTTGAGCCCTCACCTCCCCTTGTAGAATATTTCGAAGAGGTCTATCCACATGCGTCAAAGTTGGTATAAAAATACAACTATCAAGGGGCATGTCTTGGTGTAGGAGAGCATAGAAGACTACAGCCTATTGAGACACCTATGTGACCAAGACATTTGGGCTTAGGCTATGATAGAAAAAATAAGTGTCTCACATCATCCTCTAACACATCGAATAATGTCAATTTGGATAATGATTTCCTTGATGACATACCTAAAGAAGAAGCCATCATACTATCATATGATGACGTAGATCTCTCACCCCTCTTCAATTCCACATCAATCCTTACCATCATCCTTTCCCTCCATGACCCTTACCTAATTGATTGGGACCTACGAGGGAGTGCATCTATAGATATATTTCCTTTATAGGATAATTATGTACATCTCATGGGATTGGGGGAGGATGAACACCCTAACCACAAAAGTAAAAAGAAACAAAATAAAAAAGAGTCACTTGGTGAAAACCTCTCTAAGGCACTTTATGACTCATCAAAAGTAAAAATAAAGGATGTATCTATTGGAGTTTTTTATAATAACCCATGCAGAACTCACAAGATCTTCTATGAACTTGCCACACTCAATTCTTGAAGTCGTGAAAGCACTGTGCCAACTTAATGAGAAGATAGTAGTAAAGCTTCTATCTCTCGTACACTTTAGACTCTATAAAATCCAGGAGGGTTTTCCTAAAAATATGTTTTCATTTATGATAGAAATGACTTGCTCATACACATGTAAACAACAGATAAATTCCTATCAGTGTTAAAAGAGATAAACCTTCAAGAAGCTGGCTACTTCTTAGAAAAGATCATATCTATTTAAGAAGGAATTGAAATTACACCTAACTTTGTTGTTATGAGTTATTTGATTGAACTTTCCTGAAGCCATGACACAAAATACAAAGGATGAAAAGAAGTCACATTTCTAGTGCCATATCCTAAAGTACAGAGTCAAAAATAAACTGAACTACAGGGTAACTTTCATCTAAAGCACCTATGACCTGTATGAATAGCATTACTATCCATATATCAATACTTGAAATTATTACTCCTTGACAAATCCTATATGTTAATTCGCATAAAATTACTGGATAACTGAAGCATTTAACAGATCCTTTCAACTAGAGCTATAGTCAAACATAATCCATAGTAAATAACAAATGGAAATTAATGAAAATCATCTTGGATCGATACTTCATTAATAATTCATGCAAACTATTACAATAGGAGAGAAAATAGACTCAAAACAATCACAAGGTTAACATAAGTATGCTCAAGAACCCCATGATTTAATAATTTCTAAAATCGGACTCAAAGCTTCAAAACCTGGACATATTCTTATCTATATACTACTTGACTCTTATCTTATGTATCTTGAGTAATTTCAACAGACCTCTCTCTCGACCCATAATTCCCTTTTATAAAAACCAGGGAGCCAACAAGCTTTAGGCCGGAGAATACACATGTCCATTTTTTACTGGACTGCTAATCCATAATCAATTATCTTTACATCATTTGTTGGTAAGAGAGGAAAAGCCAAAAACAAAAATGGTCATTAGTTTGTAGTGGAGGAAGAAGAGGCATTGCTCCAAGTGTCGCTCCCCTGACATCAAAGCATCTTTTAACCGTTTTTGCACTGATTTTATTTAAACAACTTGTACCTAAATCCAAAAAGAGAATACATTTCAAAATATAACATCTAAGGCCAGACCTTTATTTTACATGACCAAATTGCAATTCTCAGGCAAGACATTCACAATTCAAGTTCATTAGTGAACACCCTTTTCCATGACTCAAAATCCTTTTCAGACAGCCAATTGAAAGCCACCACCTGATCCACCATGTTTCGGTAAGGTGCATACTTTACCATCAATGATGTGGCCATTTATTCAAAGTTCTCCAAGAAACTAATGACACATGACAACTTTTCCAATGTGTTTTCCAACATGTGGATATCAACATTTTTTGCATATCTCATGAATTTGAGCAGACATTATATTATTCATTTGCTCCTTCCACGCTTGCAAAGGATTGACCTTATCCTGAGTATGCAAAATGTGAGGTAGTGGAGTCAAGTCCTTTCCATCATAAATATCCTTTAAGGCTTTGATTTTGGACTCCATAGGAGCAGCAAACCCCTGAAATTTTCACTCCACAATACCCTTGACAAATTGATATGTTGTTATGACTATAGGGTATTTGTCCCCATGCTATTTTACCCCAAGTGCCATAAATTTTAACTTCTCCATTCAAGGGCCCCATCTATTTAGCAAAGGGATAGCCAATTCTCTGTGTAGTGTATCGACACTCTGCTGATTTGTTTTCTGTTAATTCATAGGTCTAATTTTTCATTTCAGTTTGTGTTTCTTCTTATGCTTTGATTTTGTTTTCCAAAATTACAAGAATAATACATAAAGAGAATATGCATACCATGAAAGCTTCAATAACTAAACTAATGGAATAACTTGAAAACATTACTCATTTTGATGTCTAAATATAGTTCCTTCATTACATAAAGGTCGCTTACAATATATAACTTACATTAGGTTCAATGTTGAGTATTACATAAATCATATTTTAACTTACAGCCAAAACGCACTGTGAATAGTGCCCTACTACAGTACCCGCACCCAATGAAATGCTGATTTCTCTTCGAGGATGAACTTCTCCCACCAAAAATCATAATGGGAAGCCTCCTAGGGTAAGGGTGCCCCCTTTAGGTGAAGTTACAGCCTTGTAAAAGGGGCATTTCTTTTGCTTTGGCTGAATCAAACCCTCACAAAATGCGGCTGGCTATAGCACACCAAAAACAGCTCCAAAATACCACAAAATGCGAACAACTCTTGAACAATCGAGATTGGAGACAACAGCAACCCAAACCACTCAAACCCAAGCTCAGACAACTTGCAACCAGCAATGTAGATCTCCAAAAGAGTAGCAAAATGACAGATCAGCAACTTTAAGGTGGTGTTTCACACCCTCAAGCAGCTCCAAATGAACAACCAAGCCCCACCAGACTCACCCACTACAAGAAATAAGGAAACCCTAGCCTCCTTCTTCCTCCAAGCTTCACTCCCAAGTTTTTTTCAAGCCAAAATGATCATCTAATGAAGCAATTCGAATTTCACTCTTGCCTTTTATAAATTTTACAAAGGAAACACTATTCATTAAAGTGAACACTATTCACTTAAGTTATAACATTTTTCACTTTAGTAATGAATAGTAACTTTAAAATATAAAGTGACCCCTTCATTTTAAAGACACATGGTCCCTAGGCCAAGGATGGTGAAATAAAAGGTGAGTATCATTAAATTGAGCACCAGTATCGTGCCAAACACCACAATTCACTGCACCACCATACTCCGGAGATCCACATTGTAAAATGACGACCAAGTGCCTGTCTGAGAAACCCTCTATCCAGAACTATTAGCCTACGAGGGTCAGGAAAATAGGCTAATCCCCCAACTCTGATGCACATGAAAAAGGGGACATTACAATCCACCCTCCCTGAAATTGGTTGTCCCCAAGCAATCTCTACTGCAAAGAAACCTCACTCCTCGAAAGGTCGAAAAGAAGAGCTATGAAATGTCCCATGCAGCATTAACTAACTCTGGAAGCACCAACATAAATGCAACTGCACCAAATATCCCTAGATCCCAACACTAGAATGGAATTCTGCCATGTCTGATAACCTCTGACTTCCTCTATGCAAATTTGATCACAACTTCACCATGCTAGAAAATGGTGAAGCAACCTGTCGAAACCCATCCAACTACAGTGCCAGACCTATCACCACCTGGATCTCTATATGACAAGAACTCACATCCATCTTTCATGAAGAGATAAACATATCTGAAGACATCTGCAATACAACATCTCGCTACAGTCTCTCCAAAACACCCATGGAGGTGATAACCAATCCAACCATCATGTCCGCTGACATCGTAATCACCCTGTAACCATGAATCCATAGGAAGTCCCTGTGGCATTAAAGTGGCAACCCTTGTCAGATAGATATTAGCATGATGGATAACTGACTATTGTCCCTGCAAGTAATCTGCTGCCAACAACTGAGTCAGGTACTTGCAGCCTCTAGTCCCATCTTCTGAAGATGGTAACTCTAGACATAGTAAGGAGTTACTCCCCTTGACTGCACCAGGAAAAACACCCGGTGCACGAGGATTGTGCATCGAATACGAGTCATGTACAAGTGGATCAAATTCCAAACTACAAATATTCCTCACCTGGTACACACTATAAAACTCCTCTGTGAGCCCTGTTTGGAATCTCGATGCACTAGGACTATCCCAAACACTCCAATTATTGCTCAGCCTCGAACTAGTATCAGAAGTATGACTTACTCCCAGCTTGAAGAGTGGATTTTCATAGATCGAACCACCATCAAACTCAAATAAGGGAGTATTTACAAACTATGCAATCACTCTGTGCGGATCTGAATCATCCAACTCTGAGTCCCTAGAACTATACATTGAATTGTACTCGAGATTTGGCTCATCAAGATGCCAATCATAATCAACTGTATGGAATGAAATGATAGATTTGCTTCTAGGAGAGGGAAACAAATTGATGTAAGAACCAATCTCCCAACTAGATGTTGCTCTGCATATCTCCTGTGAAGTGGAGGAAGTAGTGTTATGAGTTGACACATAACTTTCTGGTGAGTCAACTTCCATGTCACAAGAGCTATCAATGATTTGTTCTACATCACCTGTCATGGGACTAAGCTCAAGAGAACCTGGTGCAACACATGGCTCTCTACAACTCTCAACCCATGCACTCATCCCATTTGTATCAACTGCACCTGAAACCATGATGGATGTAGTAACCACATCCTCATTCTACTCACAACCACAATCCGTGGACATATGTTCATCACCCACTACTGCCATGGAAACCTGAACTATATCGGAAGAGAGTGAAGACTGTGCCAAACTCGATACCATGGTAAACTTTGCATCCAATGACTGTGACTCTTGAAGGGCCAATTGAGTGCTACTCAAAGAATCCATAGTCGTCTCTAGCTCATAAGTGAGCTCATCAACCTCCTCTTCCTTTCCCTTCAATGCCTTATGACAGATGCAACCCCACTTGAGAAGGAAATCTCTCCCTGCAAGTAGCTGTAGATAATTCTATTTCATAATTCCAATGGCCTCTCGAAGTGTATGGAACTTTGTGAGGGGAAGACTACTAACACCATACTCATTTGACATAGGAGTACTCCAACCATAGGTTGCCAGCATCTATCGAGCAACATCAAAACACTCCAAAGCTGTAACAATCATATCCTCACTAACCTTCAACTATCCTACTAGATGATGATACCCTTGTGACTCATCATTTCCACCCAATTCCACACTATAGTAAGAGGTTGAATTCTCATCACTCACCTTCTGATCAACAACATCATGTGTGCTATCCTCAATGCACACATCAACAACTAAGGTACTACTACTATCTACCTCAATAGATGGCTCATCGGGTAAGGTAGAAACTACTGATATGATAGTATCTTCACACACTTCATCTCCCAATGTAATTGTAACACCATCCAACTCATGATCCTGTGGTTCTATGTCAACACATGAATCATCAAACGTGTTCTCTAAGGCCTAATCTGGAAAATCAGACTCACCATGACATGAATCCATGCCAAATACCACACCATTAGTACCCGATTCCCAAGTACTTTCATGTAACATCTCACTAGTAGCATCTTGCAGATGTGTAGCCATTGTAGCCTCATGCTGTTGAAGGCTACGAGCTAATCTTCGTTGTGAAAGCATGAGTTTTCGTTGGGTATCATTCAAGATGCTCTCAACCCTGATCCTAACTCCAGCATACCAAAAGTGGTGAAGCGACACACTGGGACCCCTCCAAATGACAGTGCTAACTCTACCTCCACCTAGATCCTAGCTCAGTAAACCATGCCAATTCCAAACACTATGCTAATACACCTCAGGTATCATATTTGAGTCACACGGATAAACTAAAAAACTATCAACCTCAACACCATCTGACTTCAATGGCGCCACTTGGATATACCCTTTCTCCAAATTGCAGCAAGTCTCCACGTCTTGAATCAAATGATAATCATCATGGGAAAATAAATTAGAGGACCTGCTAAACCTGGAATCGTCATCTGAAGTTGGAGACAAGTCATACCAGAGCTGACTAGAGCACTCCTTATTCCACCCACCTCTCTGTGCCATCAAAGTCATCATCAAATTTGGTGTATGTGGGATGAAAATAAGTTGATGAGCATACCTCATCCTATAATTGAGGTGAAACTCTCCTGACTGTGCTAATTGAGTGCTCACCAAAGAACCCTTAACGTCCTCAAGCTCTAGAGAAAGCTTATCAACTTATTCTTCCCTCATCAAGGAATTCGAATAGATCCCAACAAGGCTAAGTAGGGTGTCTCCGTCTAAAAGAAGGTTCAAATAATTCATCTTCATTGTTTCCATACCTTCTTTGACAATCTGCAAAGCATCATGAGAAGATCCAGCTCCAGTCCCTTCTTCTCTTCTCTCTAATTGCACTACCCAAAGATGATCCTCAATTAATTTGTGCATCCTGTCATGATGAGATAATGCCGCAATAATCTCATCCTCCTTCACTTTCAACTTCATCTCCAAGCTACGAACAACTCCTACACCATGTAATGAAGCCTCTAATTGTTCTTGCTTACTCATGTCTAGAATCTTCACCAAGTTCTTCGATTGCCTAGGCTTACCAACCTCATCACTATCATTGGAACAAAGTGCATCCCTTCTCTGCGTAAGGAGTCCTCTAAGGTTATATATTCCCTTTTGTGTTGCTATGTTGAGGAGATTGACTTTGTCTTTTACGTTTTGAAGGTGTTGTCTTGCATTGGTGGCCACTAATCTAGCCTCCTTTGCATTTTACAACCATCCTTTGTTCAACTTTTCGGACCTCTTTGCTGCCAAAATATACAAAACCAGCCCTCATATGCTTGATATCTTCATGTTTACCAAATGGTGTAGTCAACACACTAGTGGCTGCTCCACTAAGTAGAAGATCAATTTTCACATTCTCCTCAATATCTTGGGCCTTCGACCAACATTCATATGGGTGAATAACATCCACTGAACCACAATCTGATTCCTTGTCATGATAGGTTGAAGTGATGCTAGACTCATATAATGAGGTATCACAAGAAATTTGACCTTCATGTTGCTGCTCTAATGTAACTGATTTAACTTCAACCAATTTTTGCTTTCCTTCAACCTTGACGCCATCATGAAGTGTCATGTGATCCAAATATTCCTCTTGGAAAATTTGCTTTGTACTCTCCTTAGGATCATCAGTAGGCTAATCACTAACTGCTGCAAATTCATTGTAGAGATTTTTAGAAGTTTCTCCTATAGATGCCTCTTCTCTCTCCTTTTTGTTTTGTGATCTAGACCTGAAGAAGGATAATATGTACTGCTCTGAATTTGGGTCTGAAAGCATTTTATTAATCCTTTTTGAAATCTGACTTGACTCCTTCGCTATGCTATCCAACATCTTTAATATGGCATTCCATTGCTTTTTGTGTGTAGCCATGAATCACAACTAAAATTTTTGCAGTTGAAACTCACCCAACAGGTTGGCAGGAAACCGCTCTGATACCACTGTAGTGTACCGACACTCTGCTGATTTGTTTTCTCTTAATTCGTAGGTCTGATTTTTCGTTTCAATTTGTGTTTCTTCTTATGCTTTGATTTTGTTTTCCAAAATTACAAGAATAATACATAAAGAGCATACGCATACCATGAAAGCTTCAATAACTAAACTAATGGAATAACTTGAAAACATTACTCATTTCAATGTGTAAATATAGTTCCTTCATTACATAAAGGTCACTTACAATATATAACTTACATTAGGTTTGATGTTGAGCATTACATAAATCATATTTTAACTTACAGCCAAAACACACTGTTAATAGTGCCCTGCTACAGCACCCGCGCCCAATGAAATGCTGATTTCTCTTTGAGGATGAACTTCTCCCACCAAAAACCATAATGGGAAGCCTCCTAGGGTAAGGGTGCCCCCTTTAGGTGAAGTTGCAGCCTTGTAAAAGGGGCGTTTCTTTTGCTTTGGCTGAATCAGACCCTCACAAAATGCGGCTAGTTGTAGCACAACAAAAACAACTCCAAAATACCACAAAATACGAACAGCTCTTGAACAATCGAGATTGGAGACAACGACAACCCAAGCTCGAACAACTTGCAACCGGCAATGTAGATCTCCAAAAGAGCAGAAAAATAACAGATCAGCAACTTTAAGGTGGTGTTTCACAACCTCAAGCAGCTCCAAATGAACAACCAAGCCCCACCAGGCTCACCCACTGAAAGAAATAAGGAAACCCTAGCCTCCTTCTTCCTCCAAGCTTCACTCCCATGTTTTTTTCAAGCCAAAAAGATCATCTAGTGAAGCAATTCCAATTTCACTCTTTCCTTTTATAAATTTTACAAAGGAAACACTATTCATTAAAGTGAACACTATTCACTTAAGTTATAACATTTTTCACTTTAGTAATGAATAGTAACATTAAAATATAAAGTGACCCCTTCATTTTAAAGACACATGGTCCCTAGGCCAAGGATGGTGAAATAAAAGGTGAGTATCATTAAATTGAGCACCATTATCGTGCCAAACACCACAATTCACCTCGCCACTATACTCCAGAGATCCACACTGCAAAATGACGACCAAGTGCCCGTCTGAGAAACCCTCTATCCAGAACTATTAGCGTACGAGGGTCAGGAAAAGAGGCTAATCCCCCAACTCTGATGCATGTGAAAATGGGGACATTACACTCTGTCCCTTGGAAACAATTCGAGTGCTCGCAATATTAAGGCATAATTTGCGTGAACACCATTCAACTTACTCTAGACCCATTTATGCAAATGCCTTAACACAGCATCAACAATTTATGAATTATTCCTTCTTGCTGCATCCTAGATTTGGTTTACCATCTCCTTATATTTTTCAACCTACTAGATCAAATTTTCCCTAGAAGGATCTCCGCTCGAACTACTGAATTTTTCAATTGCAATAGGCACTTTTCCCATATTATATGGGACAATAGCCCAAGATTGCACCTGTGTAGAAGGTTGGGCCTACTCTACTGGCAGATCAAAAATAATGTGGCTAGAGCTAGCCTACCTTTGAGACCTCAAGGTTTCCATCTTTTGTCTCACTAAGGCCATTTTAGTTTCCAATTCTGCCACCCTTTGCTGACTCTTATTATACTCAATAATAATGTCATTATACTAGCTCCTTAGAGTATCTTGACTTTTGGTTAAGTCCTCCACAGTTGCCTTAGTGAATTTGGCAACATTCACAACCATGTCAACAACTTCCAATGTAAGGGTTTCAGCAACTCTTTTCAAAATCAAATGACCACTGATGTTGGATGTTTCACCAACAATAGGTTTTTGAGACCCCCTGGATAGTGACCATATTCCTAGCGCATCCCATTCCTCACTAAAGGTTGACCCTTTAAGTGCCAATGCAGCCTCCTCCTCCATTGCAAGAAAAAGCTTATTGGACCTTCTTACTGTGTCAAATACGACAAGATCAACAATATTCCATTCAGGGAGTAGCAATATCCCATATTTTTTGACCAATGCCCTGCCCTGTTCTAGTGTGATTTCCGTAAACCTTTCTTTCATCTGCACTCTAACCCTTGATTGAATTACCTACTCTGGAAGCTCTAGATGAAGACTTCTCTCATGTGCTACCTTCTCATTATATGATGAGAGATGAGCTCTCCATACAAAATCTTCAAAAGCATGAGTATGAATGAAAGATTCATCCATCATGAACTCTTTGCAAGCCTCCATCCTCAAATCGTCATTATTTGTAATCCCTTTGATCTCATCATTCCCCAATATTAGGGTGATTGCTCCTAAACTCGTTGAAATGTCAGGTGGATCTAGTGGAATCTGTGGATTTATTTCATCCGGAGTTACAATGATGTCCTCCTCATCATTACCCTCCTAGCCAATATTCCCCACACTATCAATTCTCCACCTCTTTGGGGATGGTGGGTGAATCTGTTATGAAAACCTTGGAGGAAAATCCAAGTCAACAATACCTAGTGTTGATTGCCTTAGGACAAATGGTGTGCCACTCACTGTAACCTCCTCTATCTTGTTTCCCTTTCTCCTATAAAATACTTTTATCTTCTTTTGAGGCTGATAGGTAGGCCTCTCTTCAAATCTTACCTCAAGGCACTCCTCAGTAATTTGTGATTTTCACTTTTCCTCAACAATCCTTTCATCCTTTAAGACCCCTACCAGACTGTCAAAGTTTTCAAGAGAATAAATTTCCTTAATAAGCTCATCTTTGGCATCAGGTACATGATCAAAACTAGGTATCTTCTCCTATTTATTTCTCACCATTTTTGAATAGGCAATGTACATTGCCTTTCTCTCATCCTGTAAGTCCTTATCAAAAATGTTCCTGATAATATCTTCAGGAAAGTAAAATTTGTGGATAAAGGTCCCAATCTAGTGCTTAGCCTTCATTTGGGAGATAAAACCCTCAAGATCATAATTCCTAGGGTGTACAGTCCTTAGCCTATATGGCTTGACTAACAAGTACAAATTCCTGCACCCTCCCTTTGTCATGACAAAACCAACAAAAGTCGTATATTCAGGGAAGAAAGATCCCATCTTCTATTCAATAGGAAAATGGAAATCCTGAGATACTCTCAACTGCCTCATGAGCTCTATGAAACCTAGTCTTAGGGGGACCTCCCTAGGTAGAACAAATGGGGTGGTATTTGTGCCAAAAACTCTAAAAATTGTTGTGCTATGATTGGGGATAATATCCGCCCAATTATGTGTCAAATTCAACTCAGGCCTCCTCTCCATAAGTCTTAGGAAGTCATGAATTTTCTTTGGAATCTTGGGGGGATCAACAACTAAGGCCTTTCTTAGCTTGGATCTAAAAACATTGTGAAAGGTTACATAATTGAACTTATGATCATGCATGTCCAGGACTCTAGTCCAATATTGGACAGGCATTTCAATGTCTCCTTCTCTCTTCTTCAATTCCATATATTTTCGAACACCTTCCGGCCCCTATATAAAAACATATGAATTAGCAATGAAAACCATTTGAATCCTACCCAATTCTTTCCCAGCTTCAAGGCTATCAAACCCAAATGCATTTTCTCTGCAAGGTAAGTGGCAAAATTGTATACCACATTATAGCCCGACTATTAGAGGTTTACAACCATGTACATTACTTCGATAGGCAAAGTCTTCTTCAAATTTATCCCCAGGACCTAACACAATGCACAGATAGTCTTCTTAAAATGGGGGGTGAAATAGTCCACTGGGAAAGGTTCAGGCTCATTCCTACCAATAAAAACTTTCTTCTTATTTTTTCCTCTTCTCGACATAGCCAAATCGGGTATCAAAAGGGATGTACTAATCAAACCTTTGTGTTTCTATACTCCTCTTTGAAAACCTCCAAGTTGATACAGATCATATCATGGTTCCATTCGTGCAAACAAAAAATCTCTATGATTTCCTCCTTGGTTACTTTAATCATTTGCTTGCCAAGATGTGTTCTGACAGTTCAAGTCATAGGGTCATACCTCGCAGCAATATCCTTTAATAGGTTGACATCCTCATAGACATTGGGTACCACTAGCTTACCCAGGTCCAATCTCCATGGATTACACAAAGGAACTGCGAAATTTCTATTCCCAAACCAGGTGGAAAACAGTTGCCAACCAGTGTACGCCAATTTGGCATCACGAATTGTACACTATTTATCCACTAAACCTTCCTGAATTAAGGGCCTGTAAAATAATACCCTTCCCTCCTATTTCTTGCTTGTAGAAAGCTTCAATAGATCAATAATATCTTGTGAAAAACCCCTAGGTGTAGCCTTAGAACTAGCAATTCATGCCTTGGGTGCCATTTATATCAAACAGATGATAATTCAAACTAGGGTTTTTTTAAATGACAAACAATTATACTTTTCTTTCTATTGTCATCATAGAAAGTTCTTCTCTTATTCAAAAATCCCTAGCAATTACCTTTATAAGCTCTAAAAGCAAATTTTCTCAAACAATTCCCCAGGAACTGAAGAGAAAATAGTCATCAATTGTTCAGTAAGGAATGCTAACACCTTCCGAAAACACAAGAAAAGGCATACGTACTACTTACGGTTTATCTTGCAGAGCATCAAATGCAGTGAGATTGGGAAATTTTAACAATGGATTGCTTTTACTTCTGCACTCGACAATTCTTCCTCAATCCAAAAATGTAGCCTTGAATAGTAATTTACTAATTCTTTTGGCATTTAATTAGGCAGGTCGACTGGAACTCGACCATTACTATTCGCTTGCATGAAATAGAATGGCTAGATTACAGCACTAGTTCATTTGAAAACAAGTCGTTGATCAAAAGTAGTGTTGGCTAGGTGAATGGCCCAGATTGAGTCAAAAAAAAATTGAAAATGCCACATCCACCTGTCAGGCACCACATCAACACAAAACAGGTCCCACCACATTCCTTGATCGGTAACACCAGCTTCCATGCGTCAAAAAATCGTGTACCTTGCAGCAAAATTAAAATTGACATTTTAATTGCACGAGGTCAGTGAAGGACGACCATGATGAATCATAAGGTATGAAAATTTCATCATTAGCATCCATCCTTGGTCAGTGTTCAACTAGGCCCACCAACAGATGCAACAGGTGGCAGCATCTCACAAGCCTCACAACATTTCTCATGACGTAATAAAAAACCTTGCGAGGTATGCAATGAACAGTTAAGATCAGGATCACTGCATTCGTCAGTCAGTACAATCTGCACATGCAAAACAGTTATTTTTTTTTAAAAGGGGACCGACTAGGTGGATGGGAAAAAGACTTTCAAGGCTGAAAAGGTTATTCAATGGTTAAGTTGTAAAAATTAGTTGACCTAAAATCATAGGAACACAAAGGTCAAGACGCAAAACCGAAAGGATAGGTAAAAGGGGCTGGTAAAGTTATGGCCAAAGGGGGATAAAGCATCACTTAAGTGACAGATCACCAGTGATAATAAGTCAATACTCAAACAGAAAATCCCAAGACTCAAACCAGTTAGAGGTAACGAAAATAAACCCACCACAGAGGAGAAGAAAATAAAATCTCCACTAGTGGCTCCGATTGGGGATGTATGCCCCCTGTGGGCATAGAAAGAATCCAAAATATCTAGTTTCACAGACCAGACTAGACTAAGAGAGAACCAAAATCGGGAACAAACCCAAACAGGGCGAACAAACAATAGTAAAACAAAATGCCCAACCTATATACATTATTTACAGGACTGCATAATGTACATGGAAAAGAGCTACTTTAAGAGAAATAGCATTTCAAGAACTATCCATGTACTGGCAGCTCAAGAGCCTCACTTGTGAGTGATTGCAAAAATTATGAATCTTCCCCATGTGTATCCATAACAATATAAGGGCCCAACCAAAGGGGATCGAACTTGCCATGTTTGTCCTTGTCTTCTGATCTAGCATTCTAGAGCAACACCATGGTTCCAACATCAAATTTTATTTCTATTGCCTTTCGATCATAAAGGTGATTTACCAAGCTACTACCTCTCTTTTATCTTGTGTGATTCCCTTCTAGTTTCATCTAGTTGACTCAGCTCTTCCATCCTTTGTTGCATTTCGTCACATACATCATCATCATATTCCTAAAAAAATTTATACATTTTCAATAGGTTATTCTAAGGAATGTGTGCCTCCATCCCATAGACTAAGTTGAAAGGTGAATGACCAATTTCCTTTTTAATATTAGTCCTATTAGCCCATAGTGCTAGCTTCAATTTTGAATCCCATGCCCTTTTGTTCTTTTCTATCATACGCTTAATAATTTTCATCACACTCTTGTTGCTAGATTTTGCCTATCCATTTCCTTGGGGATGATATGGGGACGAATATGAAACAATAATGCTATACTGATTGCAAAAATTTACAAATTCTTCTTATCTAAAACACATTGCATTGTCTGACACAATCTTGTTAGGCACCCCAAATCTACTTAAAACATTTTTAGTTAAAAAATCAATAACAACTTTGCTTGTGGCCCTTTTACCTAGAATTGCTTCAATCCACTTAGTGAAATAATCCGTAGCTACCAGTATCCATGCATGTCCCCCACTGGATTTTTCAGATATTTCTCCTATAAAATCTATACCCCATTGTTGGAAAGGAGTAGAAATAGACACAGGTTTTAATGGTAAATTGCCAGAAAATTTTAACTTTCTAGCGAATCTCTGACAGGCATCACATTTTTTAACATATCTGTGTGCATCCTTGAATACAGTAGGCCAACAATATCCTGCCCTTAGAATCTTATTAGCTATTGTTTTAGCCATATAATGTCCTCCACAAACCCCTTTATGCATTTCTATCAGTAGATCCTCAACTTGATCTCCATCCACACACCTAAGTATAATGCCCTCGGGGTTTCTCCACCACAACTCACCATCAATAATGACATATCTAATTGCTCATAATTTAAGGGTTCTTTTTTTAGTAAGGGGCATGCCTTCAGGACATTGCATTGTCTGGAAGCACTCCACAATCCTCCTGTACCATCCACAAGTTTGCATGTCACAAATAGGTGCAATATTTTGTTGCTCTATTTGGTCAATCTGATTGCTTTCCAAATTTTCCTTAGCCATTAATTTCTCTAGGCCTTGACCCCTTACAAGCTTAGTAATCTATATGTCAATATTAAATTCTTGGATCCTGTTAATTCATCTGCACTTTCTACCTGTAGTTTCTTGTTGGGTGAAGATATCTTTGACTGCGACTGTTGGTACATAGGCAACAACAGCTACTCCCATTACGTAAGGTTTAAATTTTTTTACTGCCTTTACAAAGGCATATGCCTGCTTCTTAGATGAGTCATATTTTAACTCTGCAGCTTGTAATGAATTGTTGAAAAAAGCAATTCGTTGCTCAAAACCATCATTGTTCTTCTGTAATAGTACACTAGCTATAGTATGAAAAGAGGCAAAAGAGAATAGTTGGAATGGTTTTGAGTAATCAGGGGATTTGAGGGTAGGTGTTTGCTTAATTGCATCTTTGATAGCCTAAAAGGCTTCATATGGCTCCCCTATCCATATTATTTTTTCTCCCTTCCTTAACATCTTAGATATTGGGCGGACGATTTCAGCAAAGTTTGTGATAAACCTTCTTAAAAAAATTATTTGTCAAAGAAGGACTAGATACCTTTTATGTTTTTTGGTTGTATGATCTTGTCAATAGCAACCACTCTTTCGGGGTCAATCCAAATTCCATCTTTTGAAACAATGTGTCCTAACAATTTACCTTCTTTTACCCCAAATGTACATTTCCTGGGATTCGGGTATATTCCATATTCCAAAGCTTTGACAAAAATCTTTCCCAGATGAGCACAATGGTCCTCTTCTTTCTTGCTGTGAGCAGTAAGGTCATCCTGATAAATTGCAAGGAAAAGATCAATAAAATCTGCAAAAGCTAGATCCATTGCTCTTTGAAAGGTCGCGCCAGCATTTATCAATCCAAAAGGAATTCTGACATACACATATGTACCCCATGGTGTGGTGAAAGAAGTCTTAAATTGCTCAATCTCCTTGACCATGACCTGATTGTAACCAGAAAATTTGTCCATCAATGATAATAATTCACAACCTATGACCTTATGCAACATAGCCTCCATATTAGGCAACGGGTAATTGTCTTTTAAAGAGGCCATATTCAAGTTCCTAAAATCAACACATAACCTAATATCCCCATTTTTTTTTCTAACAAGTACCAAATTGAGACCCAAGATGAATGTCTAATTGGTTTGATAATTCCTGCCTCCCTTAATTTTGCAAGCTCTTCTTGCATTTTAGGTTGCAGTGTAGGATTGATAGGTCTTTGTTTTTTACTGAAAGGCTTCATATCGGGTTTTAATGGTATTTCATGCTGAAACAAATCCTCCGTGTATGTCTTTAGGTCTTCATACAACCAAGCAAAAAGATGTCTACATTTCTGAAGCAAGGTAATCAAAAACCTTCTAACATGAGGCTTCATTTTCTTTCCAGTATAGACATTCTTAGGAGTATTTTTTGTTCCTAAGTTTATTTCTTCTAGTCATCCTTATGAGATGGTGCTTGCTTAGCTTTTGACATATTGGGACCATTAAACACCCTCTCAAGAGCAACCAAACCTCTAGGGATAGTAGTAGTTTTAAGTTAGATAACCTCATTTCCGAATAAGGTCTCCTTAGCATCAACATTAGTTACAAATGAACCGAAATCAATTTCCTGGCTTTCATATTGATCTACAAAATGCAAAAACTTTAGAATATCAGTATCATCATCAAACACTTGCCAGTTGCATAATTATCAGGCAATGTAGGCCTATTTTGTACTTCTATTTGTGAGATGCCACCAAAAGTGACATCATCAAGTTTAACAATAATATTTGCTAGTAAGTCTTCTCTCGCATTCTGTCCTCTTTCAACCCATTCAATGCCAAAAGCACTGAACCCTTCAATAGTGTCCCAAACTACATTTTGATATTGTTTAAGCCTCTTATCCTTAGCTATAAAGCGGGATTTAATTTGGGAAACAACTAACTCAAAGTCCCCCAAAAACTTTAACACCTTAATACCATGTTTTGAGGCTATCTTCAGACTAAGTATGAGAGATTCATACTCAACAAAGTTATTAGTACAAGAAAATTGCAATAAGAATGAATACTTGAAAGTTCTACCTTGTGGGGAAATAAAAAATATTCTTGCTCTAGAGCCCTCTTTGGAGTAAGCTCCATCAAAATCCATGATCCATAAATCCCCTTCAGATAATTCTTTCGAAACTTATTTATCAATAGGTGTGGGTCGGATATTTTCTTATGTTCTATCTTCTTCAACACATAAGTTCTCCAAATCAGCTTCTACAAAGTTAATTATGATAGGTTCTAATGATTCTTGCACATTTTCAATCATGTGGGGGGCTCTTTTCTCCCTATCTATCTTAGTGTCTTTTTGTTCAATAGAAAAAATGGCAAAAGATAAATCACACTGTATGCTTCCACCCATTGAAGTGCTCCAAGGCCGGGATAGTGGCATACCATAGGTTGGTGGAATATCTACCACTGTAACACTCATATGTAATTCCTTCTCAAGAAAAGGTGCTAATCTATATGGAACATCATTTATGATACCTATAGTAGGTACTTCCCTAGAATCCATTGCATAACAATTACCATATGTACTGTCACCTATCAGTCCCATTGCATGCATTATTTTTACTGGAATCACATTGTTAGATGTTCCTGAATCAATCATGCAATTTCTCAACATTTTCCAATCAATTATTAAGCTCAAGAAAAAAGGATTAACATGATACGGGTTAGCTATAACAGTAGTGCCCAAGTATATTTATGGACTCTCTATGGTGACTTCATCCACCATTTTTTGCTTTTCCGTATCATTCTGATCAGATACCACCTCATCCTTTTTGTTTGTGGGAATACTATTTATGAGTGCAATAGTATTGCCTTTGTGATCATCTATCCTCATCATTTCTAGGAAAGGAACAATTACCCTAACTTGCAAAAGAACTTGGAACATATCTATTGAAGTATAATTTGGTAAATTAGGAAAGCGTGTTTCTTCAAAAATTACCTTTACTTTTCCCTTTGAAGTTTCTTTACCAGAAGACTTCTGGTTACTATCCTTGTTGGTTTGAGATACAACTTCACTATTTTCTTTGGCCTTGTCTACCTTTTTTGCCTATATTTTGGGTTCTCTTATCTCCTTAGGTTTTGGATCAACATTTTTGGCCTCCAAACTTGCATTTGGCTTAATTACCTCCTTCTCCTTTATGAACAAACTACAAGGTTTACCAGAATCACCAAGGAAAATCCTATTTTTTAGTTGTATATTATTCCTTGCTCTAGAAACTAAAGCCATAGTGTATTTTTCAATTTCTTCATCAGAAGGTCTCCTCAACACCGTATCATCCATCTCAAACTCATTCACAAAACAATCATCATTATCTCCTTCATTTGGAAATAATTTTTGATGATATATTCATTTTGTTGCCTCTAAGTATTAACATCTCGGGCACAAAGCTCATCTTCTGAGGAATAATCATCATAGGCCAAATCAGCTAGACCTAACAATACATTAGTCATTGTGTCCTGGTCTTGGGGGGGCTAGGAGTCTTCCTGATCATCCTGCGAGTCCACCATTGATTGTGCTACTACACACTATTGTGGAGAATGTGGCATTTCGCATATCTCACACCATAATAAATTTTCTGCATTATTCACAAACTTCCTTTGTAAAGGGTCAGGTGGAATTGGGTTATGTTTCTGCTTTCCTTGTAGGGGTTTACCATTATTCCAATTGGTATTATAAGAATAATCTTGTAACCTTGGGGGTCTCTCATTTCTTTGGAAGTGAGGCTTAGCATTCTTTTCTTGTTTCTGCAATAGAGTAAGAACTTGATCTATCTTATCATCAGCTACAGTAGGTTTACCCACTTTCTCTATTTGATTTCTCATGATTTTAAAAGCCTTAGAATCTTCTCTTCTTCCCACTTTACCCGAAGCCCTTCTATTATTTTCAATGTTGATTTCCATCGTATATGCCTACCTTAAATTTTGAGGATCTTTATCTCTCAGTAAATAACACATTTTAGAATCATAGGTGTTACAATAAACAACTAAACATGCACTTTCATTGGATCTTAGGTATGCAGTGAATCTTTTCATAGCTTTCTAGAAATGAGCATTAAACTCAGTAACCAGTTCATTGTGCCCTTTAGTAATATTGTTGAAGTCATTCAACTTAAATCTAGGATTAGTCTGATCTCCATACTGCTCCCTAAAAAATCTATAAAAGGCATCTTTGGAATTAATACTACCATCAGGTAACCCTCTGTACTAGTCTCTAGCATCCTCCACCAATGATTGCATAAAATATTTCATAGCCACATCATCATCCTAGAGTTCAAAATATTCGAAAAAACCTTGAAAAGCTTTCAAATGGTCTTCTCCACTGAAAGCATTATTACCCGTGAATTTTGGGAGATGTTTTCGTGCATTATTCGAGACTAGATTTGGATACCCCCTAATATTATCAAGGCATAACTGCCTATATCTATCAACTTGAGATGCCCCGCCTCCACGTCCATTTCTAGAGATAATGTGTTGTTGAATGTCTTTCTTGTCATCCCCACCTTTACCTCTGTCGCCACTACCTGATTGCTTAACCTTTACAGTTCTTGCATCTCCATTCTCTGAGTATGAGCTGATAATATTATGGCCACCTCCACTTCCACCACCTTGATTACCACTGCAACCCTTTGTAGAGGCTTGCTTCTTAGACTTCTTGTTTAGTAACTCATCTTCACCATTACCCGAACCAGAGGCTCGAGGGTTTTCCAAAGACATCTTAAGAAAGGATATCTTTTGTGATACTTCAGCATTGGCAGCTTCTATTTCAGCTTTTCTCATATCATCTTGTAATTGATCATTCAATAGTTGTAACTTCAAGAGCTTAGGATTCTATGGGAATTCTAATGATCTGGAATCTATTGCCACCCCTTTTCCTACCATACTATTTAGTTCATTGTTAGTATTAGCAGAAGTCTTGTAATTTGAAAAACCTTGAGAAGTTTTCCTAGACTGGTCAAAACGGGCTTTACCATGGTCTTGAAAGGTTATCTTCTTAGATCCCATAGATGCATCTGCACCTTTGGTAGATAGAGTTGATGAAGTATATGTAGGAGTTGCAGCAATTCCCATTGAGATAGTTACTTTAGGTATTTCAAATGCCCTTTCGGCAGCTGCCTTGGCCACCCTTTCCTCAAAGGCCTTTCTCTTAGCTACCTCTTCCCTCATCTTCTCAACCTTCTTCTTTTGGGAATTTCTTTCGAGCTTCTTAGCCTGACATCTCTCAAAATTTTCTTTTCTCATTTTATCCCTATTGTCTTCTTCCTCAATCAGAATTTGTATATCCTTGTCTATATCCATCTCGTTCTCAAGAATATCTCCTACCTCACTAGGAGTTGGAGTGTAATAAGGTTGTTCTACCTAATCTTCTTCTTGATTGAAAGACATCCCCTCACTTAGAGGAGTTCCTCTAGTTTTAAAATTTTGCCTAGTGAAGACAGACATGGTACCAGGTGTTGCGGCTTTTGGGAAAGTTTTGTCTTGTTCTCAGAAACCCCTTTGTTCTTCCTCTTTAGACATATCAGCTTCAATTTCTCTTGCCATTTCAAAAGGAAAACTACCATGATCCAATTTATACACAATATTATCTGAGGAATTTTCACTTACAAAAGCACTATTCATCTCGGTATTTAGAGTAGGAGAAAAAGCAATAGGAGATGAAAGAGACTTACTTGGGGTATCATTTATTTTTACCCATTTCTTGTCCTGACCTGGCTCGAGCTCTATCATTGGCTTAGGATTATTTTTTGTATAATTTATTGTCTTCTTCATGCCCTCATATGTTTGAGAACCTTCCTTTGCACGTCGCTTGTAGCACTTTATGTGAAATTTGTTGTTTGAGATATCAGAGTCGCCACCCAAAATATTGGAAATGATGAAGTGTTTGCACTTCACTTTTGCACTCATGACTTTGGACAAGATTTCAAACATCAACTGACACACTGAAAAGGAACACAGGGAAACTAGATGCATGTGTTCAACATAATAAACATAGTGATAGGACAAAATAATTATATTATAGAACTTACTCTAATCTTAAACGAGATCTGCACTTAGAGACTGTTCATTCATTACATTCCCTAGCAGAGTCACCATTTTGTTGGTATTTTTTATAGCAACCCAAGCAGAACTTACAAGAGCTTCTATGAACTTTCCACACTCAATTATTGAAGTCGTGAAAGCACTGTGCCAACTTAACGAGAAGATATTAGTAAAGCTGCTATCTCTCCTACACTTTAGACTCTATAAAATCCAGGAGGGTTTTCCTAAAAGTATGTTATCATTTATGACATAAATGACTTGCTCATACACATTTAAACAATAGATAAATTCTTTTTAGTGTTAAAAGAGATAAACCTTCAAGAAGTTGGCTACTTCTTAGAAAATCTCAAATCTATTTAACAAGGAATTGAAATTACACCTAACTATGTTATGAGTTATTTGATTGAAATTTCCTGAAGCCATGACACAAAATACAAAGGATGAAAAGTAGTCAAAGTTCCAGTGCCATATCCTAAACCACGGAGTCAAAAAGATACTGAACTATAGGGTAAATTTCATCTAAAGCACCTATGACCTATATGAATAGCATTACTATCGATATATCAATACTTGAATTGATTACTCCTTGATAAATCCTATATGTTAATTTTCATAAACTTACTGGATAACTAAAGCATTTAACTGATCCTTTAAACCAGATGATAGTCAAACATAATCCACAATAAATAACAAATGGAAATTAATGAAAATCATCTTGGATCGATACTTCATTAATAATTCATGCAAACTACAATAGGAGAGAAAATAGACTCAAAACAATCACAAGGTTAACATAACTATGCTCAAGAACCCCATGATTTACTATGTTCTCAAATCAGACTCAAAGCTTCAAAACCTGGACATATTCTTATCTCTATACTACTTGACTCCTATCTTACGTATCTTGAGTAATTTCAACAGACCTCTCTCTCGGCCCATAATTCCCTTTTATAAAAACTAGGGAGCCAACAAGCTTTAGGCCGGAGAATACACATGTCCATTTTTATTGGACTGCTAATCCCTAATCAGTTATCTTTACATCATTTGTTGGTAAGAGAGGAAAAGCCAAAAACAAAAATGATCATTAGTTTGTAGTGGAGGAAGAATAGGTGTTGCTCAAAGTGTCACTCCCCTAACATCAAAGCATCTTTTAACTATTTTTGTGCTGATTTTATTTGAACAGCTTGTACCTAAATCCAGAAAGAGAATACATTTCAAAATATAACATCTAAGGCCAGACCTATATTTTACATGACCAAATTGCAATTCTCGGGTAGGACATTCACAATTCAAGTTCATCAATGAACACCCTTTTCCATGACTCAAAATCCTCTTCAGACGACCAATTGAAAGCCACCAACTGATCCACCATGTTTCGGTAAGGTGCATACTTTACCATCAATGACATGGCCATTTTTTCAAATTTCTCCAAGAAACCAGTGACAAATGACAACTTTTCCAACATGTTTTCCAACATGCAGATATCAACATTTTTGCATATCTCATGAGTTTGAGCAATCATTATATTATTCATTTGCTCCTTCCACACCTGCAAAGGCTTGACCTTATCCTGAGTATGCAAAATGTGAGGTAGGGGAGTTAAGTCCTTTCCATCATAAATATCCTTTAATGCTTTGATTTTGGACTCCGTAGGAGTAGTAGACCCCTAAAACTTTTTCTCCACAATACCCTTGACGAATTGATATGTTGCTATGACTGTAGAGTATTTGTCCCCATGTTGTTTGCCCCAACTGCCATAAATTTTAACTTCTCCATTCAAGGGCCCCATTTATTTAGCAAAGGGATAGCCAATTCTCTATCCCTTGGAAACAATTCGAGTGCTCGCAACATCAAGGCATAATTTGCATGAACACCAGTCAGCTTACTCTGGACCCGTTTATATAAATGCCTTTACACAGTATAAATAATTTGTAAATTATTCCTTCCTACTGCATCCCAGATTTAGTTTACCATCTCCTTATATTTTTCAACTTGGTTGATCAACTTTTCCATAGAAGGATCTCCGCTTAAAGTAATGGCTTTTTCAATTGCAATAGGCACGTGTCCCATATTATAGGGAACAATAGCCCAAGATTGCACCTATGCAGAAGGTTGGGGCTGCTCTACTAGTGGATCAAAAATAATGTGGCTAGACCTAGCCTACCTTTGAGACCTCAAGGTTTCCATCTATTGTCTCAGTAAGGCCATTTCAATTTCCAATTCTATCACCCTTTGCTGACTCTTATTATACTCAATAATAATGTCACTATACTATCTCCTTAGAGTATCTCGGCTTTTGGTTAAGTCCTCCATAGTTGCCTTAGTGAATTTGGCAACATTCACAACCATACCAACAACTTCTAATGCAGGGGTATCAATAACTCTTTTCATAATCAAATGACCATTGAAGTTGGATGTTTCGTGAATAATAGGTTTTTGAGACCCTCTGGATAGTGACCATATTTCTAGAGCATCCCATTCCTCACTAAAGGTTGATCATTTAAGTGCCAATGCAGCCTCCTCCTTCATTGCAAGAAGCAGCTTATTGGGCCTTCTTACTGTGTCAAATACCACATCATCAACAATATCCCATTCAGGGAGCAGCAATATCCCACATTTTTTTACCAGTGCCCTGACCTGTTCTAGCGTGATTTCCATAAACCTTTCCTTCATCTGCACTCCAACCCTTGACTAAATTACCTGGTCTGGAAGCTCTGGATGCAGACTTCTTTCATGTGCTACCTTCTCAGTATATGATGAGATATGAGCTCTCCATACAAAATATTTGAAAGCACGAGTATGAATAAAAGAGTCATCCATCATGAACTCTTTGCATGCCTCCATCCTTAAATCATCATTATTTGTAATCCCTTTGATCTCATCCTTCCCCAATCTTAGGGTGATTGCCCCTGAACTCATTGCAATGTCAGCTGGATCTAGTGGCATCTCCAGATTTATTTCATCTAGAGTTACAATGATGTCCTTCTCAAGATTACCCTCCTAGCCAATATTCCCCACACTATCAGTCCTCCGCCTCTTTGGGGATGGTGGGTGAATTTGTTCTAAAAACCTTGGAGGAGAATTCAGGTCAATAATACCTAGCGTTGATTGCCTTAGGATAGATGGTGTGACACTCACTATACCGTCCTCTGTCTTGTTTCCCTTTCTCCTATAAAATACCTTTATCTTCTTTTAAGGCTGATAGGTAGGCCTCTCTTCAACTCTTACCTCAGGGAACTGCACAGTAATTTGTGATTTTCCCTTTTCCTCAATAATCCTTTCATCCTTTAAGACCCCTACCAGACTCTCAAAGTTGTCAAGAGCATAAATTTCCTTACTAAGCTCATCTTTGGCATTAGGTACAGGATCAAAACTAGGTATCTTCTCTTGTTTATTTCTCACCATTTTTGAATAGGCAAAGTACAATGTCTTTCTCTCGTCCTGTAAGTCCTTATCAAAAAAGTTCTTGATAATATCTTCAGGAAAGTAAAATTTGTGGACAAAGGTCCCAGTTTGGTGCTTAGCCTTCATTTGGGAGATAAAACCCTCAAGATCATAATTCCTAGGGAATATAGTCCTTAGCCTATATGGATTGAGTAACAAGTACAAATTCCTCCACCCTCCCTTTGTCATGACAAAATCAGCAAAAGTCATATATTTAGGGAAGAAAGATCCCTTCTTCTATTCAACAAGAAAATGGAAATCCTGAGATGCTCCCAACTACCTCATGATCTCTATGAAACCCAGTCTCAGGGGGAGCTCCCTAGGTAGAACAGACGGGGTGGTTTTTGTGCCAAAAACTCTAAAAAATTGTTGTGCTATGATTGGGGATAATATCCCCCCCATTATGTGTTAAATTAAACTCAGGCCTCCTCTCCATAGGTATTAGGAAGTCATAAATTTTCTTTGGAATCCTGGGGGGATCAACAACTAAGGCCTTTCTTAACTTGGATCCAAAAACATTGTGAAATGTTACATAATCGAACTTATGATCATTAATTGTCCAGGACTGTAATCCAAATTTGGGTAGGCATTTCAATGTCTCCTTCTCTGTTCTTCAATTCCATATCTTTCTCCAACACCTTCTGGCCCCTATACAAAAACATATGAATTAGCAGTGAAAACTATTTGAATCCTACCCAATTCTTTCCCAGCTTCAAGGCTATCAAACCCAAATGCATTTTCTTTGCAAGGTAAGTGGAAAAATTGTATACCACATTATAGCCCGGGTGTTGGAGGTTTATAGCCATATACATTACTTCGATAGGAAAATTATTCTTCAAATTTATCCCCAGGACTTGACACAATGCATAGATGGTCTTCTTAAAATGGGGGGTGAAATAGTCCACTAGGAAAGGTTTAGGCTCATTCCTGCCAATAACAACTTTCTTCTAATTTTTTCGTCTTCCCGACACAGCCAAATGGGGTATCAAAAGGGATGTCCTAATCAAACCCTTGGTGTTTCTGTACTCCACCCTGAAAACCTACAAGTTAATAAGGATCATATCTTGGTTCCATTCATGCAAACCAAAAATCTTTGCGATTTCCTCCTTGGTTACTTTAATCATTTGCTTGCCAAGATGTGTTCTGATAGTTTGAGTCACAAGGTCATACCTTACAGAAATATCCTTCAATAGGTCTACATCCTCTTAGACATTGGGTACCACCAGCTTACCCAGGTCCAATCTCCATGGATTCCACAAAGGAACTGCCAAATTTCTATTCCCAAACTAGTTGGAAAACATCTGCCAACCAGTGTACGACAATTCAACATCACGAATTGTACACTATTTATCCACTAAACCTTCCTGAATTAAGGGTCCGTATAATAATACCCTTCCCTCTTGTTTCTTGCTTGTAGAAGGCTTCAATAGATCAATAATATCTTGTGAAAAAAACCCCTAGGCGTAGCCTCAGAACTAGCAATTTGTGCCTTAGGTGCCATTTATATCAAATAGATGATAATTCAAACAAGGGTTTTTTTAAATGACAAACAATTATATTTTTCTTTCTATTGCCATCACAAAAAGTTCTCCTCTTATTCTAAAATCCCTAGAAATTACCTATATAAGCTCCAAAAGCAAATTTTCTCAAACAATTCTCTAGGAACCAAAGAGAAAATAGTCATCAATTGTTCAGTAAGCAATACTAACACCTTTCAAAAACATAAGAAAAGGCATACATACTACTTACGGTTTATCTTGCAGAGCATCAAATGCAGTGAGACTAGGGAATTGCAACAATGGCTTGCTTTTACTTCTGCACCCGACAATTCTTTCTCAATCCAGAAATGTAGCCTTGAATAGTAATTTATTGATTCTTTTGGCATTTAATTATGCAGGCCGAGTCGAGCTCAACCATTACTATTTGCTCGCACAAAATAGAATGGCTAGATTACAACACCAGTTAATTTAAAAATGATCCATTGATCAAAATTAGTGTTGGCTAGGCGAATGGCCTAGATTGAGTCAATTTTTTTTTTAGATGCCACATCCGCCTATCAGGCACCACATCAGCATGGAGCGGGTCCCACCATGTTCGTTGATCGATAACATCGGTGTCCATGCATCAACAAATCGCGTACCTTGTAGAAAAATTAAAACTGGCATTTTAATTGCGTGATGTCAATGAGGGATGGTCGTCATGCATCGTAAGGTACATAGCTATCATCATTAGCATTCATCCTTGGTCAGCAATCAACTGGCCCCACCAGCAGATGTAATAGGTGGCAGAATCTCGTAAGCCTCGCAACATTTCTCATGACATAATCAAAAAACTTGTGAGGTATGCGATGAATGGTTAAGATTGAGATCACTACATCTGTCATTTAATACAATCTACACATGCAAAACATTTATATTTTAAAAAAAGGGGACCGACTAGGTGGACGAGAAAAAGACCCTTGAGGCCGAAAAGGTTATTCCATGGTTAAGTTGTAAAAATTAGTCAGCTAAAAATCATAGGAACACAAAGGTCAAGATGCAAAACTGAAAGGATAGGTAAAAGGGGCCGGTAAAGTTACATCCAAAGGGGGATAAAGCATCACTTAAGTGACAGACCACTGGCAATAATAAGTCAATACTCAAATAGAAAATCCCAAGAATCAAACCAGTTAGAGGTAACAAAAATAATCCCACCACAGAGGAGAAGAAAATAAAATCTCCACCAGTATCTTCTAGTGAAAACCTCGATGAGTCGCTAGAAGATGGGGTTGTTCATCTTCCCCTTGTTGGAGCTCACCTATCTGAATGACCTTCCATTTTGATTGAGGAAACATAGGAAGTTAATATAGGAATAGCAGAAGAGTGTAAAATCACGTATGTGGCCAAATCATTTACAGAGGAAGAATACCCCATCATCATCAACCTACTCAAGGAAGGGATCATTAATTTTGCATGTTACTATTTATACATGCCAAGATTGGACCTAGATTTGGTTGTGCACCACCTAGATGTTCACCCAGATACCAAACTAGTTATGAAAAAACTCTAAAAAATGCATCCTCAAGTAGCCTTACTTGTCAAGAAAGAGCTAGAAAAACTATTAGAGGTTGGATTCATCAGACCAATTGAATACTACAAATAGATATCCAACATCGTATGTATGGCCAAACCAAATGGGAATATCAAAATTTGTACATATTTTTAGGATCTTAACAAATCTTTCCCAAAGGATGATTTCTCGCTTCTAAACATAGACATGTTGGTAGATCTTATAGCAGGACATGCAATGCTATCCCTCATGGATGTATTTTCTAGCTAAAATCAAATCAGAATCACACCTAAATATTAGCATAAAACCACTTTTACCACCTCCTAGGGCACCTTTTGCTATAATGTTATACCCTTTGGTCTCAAAATTGTGGGGGCAACTTACCAACGAGCAATGACTTTTGTTGTCAGTCAGGATTGTACCCTTATCCAAAATAAACCTTAGCTATCATGTTGCAACATGGAAACACTCTCATATTGTGGGTAATCTATAGTGAGAGTGAATCTATTGAGTGGGTTAGTTCCCCTAGAAAATCACCTAATCTAAAAGACCTTCTAAGGAAAGGGTTAGAAGGAATACTGTAAAAAAATCCTAAAACCTAAAGATGATTCACCAAAAATTTCAAAGGATTTTGATAACTTTCACTCTCAACAATCTATCTAGAAACTTCAACTCTCACAATCTCACGATCAAATATACAATCCAATAGAGATTTGTATGAAGGTTCACAAAACTCAACACAAAATACAACCTGAATTATATGAGAGTCTTGCACACAAGTTTAAAATAACAAGACATGAAAAGGATTTTGTATCTTGAATCAAAATTAACATCAAATTGATACTATAATTATAAGACAAGAAAAGTGAGAAGGAAAGCTCTATTGTTTTATTAAAACTGAAGGAGTATCAAGCTCCAAAATTTGAGTACAAGAAATATTTACGAGACTCTCCAAAATGAGTAGGATAGAAATAAACGATAATCTCAACTGAGAAAAATTAAAAAAATTCCAAATTATACCTCCCAAGTGTCTCCAATATTGAGAATAGAAAAAAAAAGATGGACTACATCTCTGAATTAGCAAATTTGATCCATTTTCGAGCTCACAAGAAAAGCCTAAAAAATAGTGTCCAAAACAGCTCCAAACTGCATGAGAAAGATGGAAAATTTCTATCTCCAAAAGCTTGATCCAAAAGCTCCACAAAACCAGGTTCAAACTGTTGAAATTTTGAAAAGTAGAAGGTTCAATTTGCTCATCTTGTTTCCAAATTCACCTAAGAACTCAAACTTAGAAATGGAAATTTTCAATGAGAACTCAAGTGCACTAACTACAGGTTTTTAAAATAATGTGCTTTAAGGTAATTTATAGAAACATTACCTTAATTATATTTTACATCATTCATAGTTTCAAAATTACAATATAGAAAGCTCCTATTACATTTAATTTGATGCAACGTGACTCCAGTTATCCTAATTTTTGTAATAAAGATTAAATTTTGATAATTTGAAAAATCAAATTAATATGCTAAGGCTCTCAATATGTTTGATTTTTCTATTCAAAATCATAAAAACATTTTAGGCACTTGTCATATTATGTATACTTAAGGCTCAAAGGGAAACCTAGGGCATTCAAAATTTAGGAAAAATCATGTATCACAAGGGCATTGACTTGATTTTTTAATAAGGACATGAAATTAGAAATCAAAGTCAAAGTTCCTAAGCTTGGAAAAAATGCAAAGGAAATACAAGGAACTAAGGTATTAGTTAGGTATTTAATTTTGTTAAAATATTGTGACAAAATACCATTTGAATTTAGGGCATAAGGAAACCCTAGTAACAAAATCAATTCAAATCCCTAATTATTCTCATCATTTCCATCAACCAACCTTTGGAAAGAAATAGCTCTCCTCAAGCCGCCATGGAGACTATGGTTTCAATTTTGATTTCACCATTCTTTCTATTTGGATGGATATGTTTTACATAATATGCTTGTTTTCCCTTTTCATTTTCAGTATTATAGTTCATTCCTTATGATGTGTTGTTCAACTACTTCCACGGCTTGTGTGGGACACTTTCTCTCTATTTTCCTTCCAATGAATATGAAAACAACATTTTATGCAAGCTTGTTCAATTTTATATGCATCTCTCTTGTAAATCCAATGAAAATATTGTAAAGTATATGAATCATTGCAAGATGAATGAAAGCAATATTTTTTATCTCTTTTATTCTATAATCATTGAATAACAAACTAAATTCTCTATTTTCTTGAAAACATAATTGCACAATGAAACTAAATTTTTCCTTTAAAACTCCAAAATATGCAATGGTTGAAGCAAAGTAGAAATAAAATTTAAATCTTTCACCTTAAAATGAACATAAGTTGTTTTAGCTCTGCCAATTTGAGTTGTAGGTGAAATAACTGGTAACTATCATCTTCCATGACCTCATCCATATCATAATGGAAGATTATGTTGATGATCTACTAGGGAAATCCAAGAAAAGAGAAGACCATCCAACAATCCTAAGAAAAATATTTGAATTGTTAGAGAATTAAAAGCTACACTTGAATCCAAAGAAGTGTGTGTTCAATGGCGTCACATCTGGTAAACTGCCAGGCTTCATAGTGTCCAAATGGGGCATTGAAGTAGATCCACCAAAGGTTAAGGAAATAATGGACATGCCCCTGCCACACAATCTAAATCATTTGAGAAGTCTACAAGGAAAGCTACAATCCATCAGACACTTCATAACTCAATTGGTGGATAAATATCAAGCATTCACACATATCTTGTGCAAAGACATAACCTTCAAATGGGATCTAAAGTTTCAATAGGGTTTTGACAGGATCAAGGAATACCGAGCCAATCTACCCATTTGAATGCCTCCCATTCCAGATAAGCCACTCTTGTGATATACCTCATCTATGTTAGTTGCATTGGGGGCATTCTTAGCACAACATGATGAGTTCTCAAAGGAACATGCCATCTAGTATATCAGTCGAACACTTGTGGGTTATGAGCTAAACTACTCCCCCATGGAGAAAACCTGTTTAGAATTCATTTTCATTTCACATAAGTTGCACCATTATATGCTCAGTCATCCCATCAAGATAATATCCAAAGTTGACCAACTAAAGTACCTATTATCCAGAACATCATTGATTGGCCACATGACCAAGTGGGTTATGTTACTAAGTGAATTTGATATATATTTTGTAGAGAAAAAATAAATCAAAGGACAACTGATAGAAGATCAGTTGGCTAATGCTCCTTTGGTGGATGCATATCCATTAGTAGCTTATTTTACTAATGAATGAGTCCTTATGGTTTCAAAATCAGATACATGGATGCTCTATTTTGATGGGTCTTATACACACAATGGAGCTAGTGTAGGTTTCCTCTTCATCACCACTCAAGGTGATTACACTCCAAATTCATTCAGGCTAGCATTCCCATGCACTAACAATATTGTTGAATATGAAGCCTTAATCACTGTCCAATGGAAAATCACTCATCTTCGTATCTTTAGTGATTCTCAACTTATAATTAAACAAGTCAATGATCAATTTTAAAAAATGGTAACTTGTTGCCCTAGAAATACATGGTGGATGACTGTAAGAAATATTTCACCTACATCCAGTTTGAACAAATCCCTAGAGTGCAAAATAAGGTAGTAGATGCAATGGCTACAATTATCTCCCTCATCAATATGCCCAAATATCAAACGGATTGTGAGTACCTCGTTGAGAAAACTTTAATCCCAGCATATGATATTCTTGATAATGAGATGGTGTGGAATGTCATAGGTCCTAAATCACACTAATATCATGACAATTATACTTATCTCCATGAAAATATCTGTCCACCTAACCTTACCTATAATCAATGCAAATCATTCATCCAATTCACTTCCCAATATGCAATTTTGGGAGATACACTTTATTTTCAAGGGTATGATGGAACTCTCATTCAATATCTCAACGAATCGAAATCTTGTATTGCATAAAATGATGTGTATAGTGGTGTTTGTGGGTCCCATTCTAATAGGATGGCCTTAGCAAAGAGGATTCTTAGAGTAGGATATTATTGGGCCACCATGGAACATGACGCCTATGAATTCATGAAGTGTGTACCTTTTCAACAACATGTGGATTTAATCCATGCTCCAGCACAAGATTTTTAGCCTATCATTGCGTTGTGGCCCTTTCCATAATGACATTTTGACTTAATCGACAAGATATATCTCCCCTCATCCAATGGCCATATATTCATCATCATAGCCACTGAATACTTTACCAAATGGGTCGAATCCATACCACTCTCTCAAATCACTAGTATTCAAATTTCCAAATTCATCCTTTTCCATATCCTCTACAAATATGGTATCCCATCCACTGTCATTATTGACAATGGTAAGCCATTAAAAAACTAATTTATGAAACATCTTTGCAAGACCTATCATATCCAACATCGTTGGTCCACTCCTTATTACCCTCAAGGAAATGACCAACCTGAAGCAACCAAAAAAAATCTCATCAAAATCCTCAAAAAGGTTGTCAAAAACATTGGTCAAGATTGGAACCTCCATCTTAATCTTTCCCTTTGGGGCTACCGCACATCCATCTGCACCCCCACTGGTGCTATAGCATACTCTCTTGTTTATGGTGTTGAATCTATATTGTCGATTGAGGTCGAGATCCCATCACTTTGAATCTCTCTAAAGAATATAATCAGTTATGAAGATGCTCGAGTCGCATGGTTAAGCCAACTGGAACTCCTAGATGAAAAACGCATCAAGGCCTACAATCATCTCCAAGAATATCAACATTAGCTCAAACAAAAATACAAAAAAAAATTCTATCCCCACAAATTCAACGTTGGCGATCTGGTCTTGAAATAAAATCAATGCACCCAACAAGATAGAGAAAAGAAGGGAAAGTTTGAAGCAAATTGGTTGCGTCCATATGTTGTCACAAAAAATATGGTTTTGGGGCATGCAGGATTGCAACACCTGAGGGGGAACCCTTGGAGGATCCTATCAACATCATGCATCTAAAGAATTTTTACACCTAGGTCAGCTGGGTTATCCTACCTTAAAAAAGACAAAAAAAGGTAAAAAATCATCAAAAATACAAAAAAAAATCAAAAAATAAAAAAATAGTTAAGAGAAATAATTCATCCTAGGGTGAAAACCACCCTTGGTGGCACCTTAGATAAGTATGTTTGGTGAAAACTTGGCAATATGCACCATTCGTAGAGGGCTTAATAATTATCAAACTCACGTCCTATCTTGATTTATGCTTCCATCCTATTCTACCCCCACATGCTATCAAATCCTATCCTCATCCCAACACCCCATCCATTGTCGCTTGGTATATTTTGATTGAGCATTGGACGATTCTGATCGACTGTCCTAAATCCTGAGCTTTTTTCATTTGTGTATCTACTTCATTTGGTTAGTCTTGCATCCTCATCTAGGATCCTTCATCGTTTTGGTCATCAATAGGTCTCATGTTGTCTTTGGTCCATTTTGTCAAACTATGTTGCCCCTGCACTTGAACGTAGGCAAGGCTAATCATTTTATTAGCCCTTGGGGAATTTTTCTATTTGATATTTGTTGTTCATCAAGGTCTCCATTTTTCTCTTTTTTCTTTTATCCATGGTCATTAGTTAGTCTTCTATCAAACTACGAGGTCTCTAGTCTTTCACATAGGCAAGGCCATTAATTGATGAGACCCTAGGTCTATCGTTAGGGTGTGTCTTGGTGTCGTGTTGTGTCATGAAGTGTGTCCCTACTCAGGTGGTGCTTAAAAAAAAAGGTCACTAGTATCATGAAGTTCAATCGGCTTTGAGTATCTTGAGTCATGTTGATCACCTAATCTATCCTCCATCTTTGGTCTTAACAAGATATATCCTTCCTAAATTAGACTACATCAATCCCATCCACCTATTGATCTTACGGAAAAAGATGTTTGAAATTTTTTGTGATTTTTTGATTATTTTATCATTTTGTTTATCATTTGAGCTTCCTATTATACTTCATCATGGTCACCATGATCCATCATACCATGGTGTTCTTTGGCAGGTAAACATAGGGGCATATCTTGATCTTTGAGGTTTTCTTGTCTTCTCGATTGTCCCACATAATACCCACCAAGATCCCTCTGGTCTTGTATTACATCCGGGCATCCTTTATGTTTCTCGTTATCCTAACATCAATCCCAACCAAAGCCCCTATGCTTTTGGGGTGTTGGGATATCATTCTTGTTTGCTATGTTTGTCTTCTACATTAGACACTAATCTTCCTTGGATCTTTATACCCTAGCATATCGTGTCCTATGCTATAGGAAAAATCAAATCTCCTAATATGGAAAAATGGCATTAAGTCTGCATTTCATCTATCATCCTATTGCATTGCATTTCCCCCAATCCAATTCCTTTCCCTAGCCTATGGCTAGATATTTTGGTTGTGCGAAATTTCTTCCCCCACCTATTCTTCCTATCAGGATTCTTATGGTTCTGACAAGTGCACTATCACACCCATCATCATTCACCTCACTATGCATCAGATTGTCACACCTATCATTATTTGTTTAGATCCATATCCTTTGCATTATCATTTTCATAATAATTTTAAGTTGTTTAGATTAATATAGATTTGATTATTCTAAGCATCTTAAGTTCATTTCATATCATTTCATTATCATTTCGTTGCATTGTCATTTTCATTTTCACTATCATCTTAAGTTGTTTAGATTAATATAGATATTTTCGTCTAAGCATCTTAAGTATATTTTATTTCATCCATTATCATATTAATTTGTTTAGATTAATATAGATTTGTTAGTCTAATCATCTTAAGTTCATTTTATTTTATCCATTATCATTTTCATTGCCATTTTAAGTTGTTTAGATTAATATAGATTTTTTATTCTAAGAATCTTAAGTTCATTTCATATCATTTCATTGCATTATCATTTTCATTTTCATTATCATCTTAAGTTGTTTAGATTAGTATTGAATTTTTATTCTAAGCATCTTAAGTCCATTTGCATTATCATTATCAATAGTTTAGTTATTATTCTAAACATACTCATTCATTTCACTACATACATTGCATTATATCACATTCATTGCATCTACCTATATTCACATATGCATACATCATACATTTTCATCCATTACATTTCATTGAATTTTTATGCCATCCATCCATACATAATTAATCCGCATATCATATTTCACATTTATATATCACAAGTTAGAATAACATTGCCACCTGAATCACACACCATTAGTAACATGCACATCATATACATGATAAAATCATAATTGATGTCACATCACATCTTGCATCAAAAGGTGTTAATGAAGATAATTTGTATTATCCACATAGACATAAAAAAAAAATCATCATCATCACATGCATACATCATACTCATAACCATACACATGAGCATAATAACCACATAGTGTCACATCACAATCCATCACATAATATATATATCAAAAAAAATAGAATGTCCATCGAGTATATCATAGTCCATAATAAAAGATAATAGTTGTCCATAATACAAGTCCACCAAGTCCATCACAGAGTCCATAAATGTCCATCACATCTATAAAATAAAGGTACAAGTGTAGAGCTTTAATCGGGTACAGAGACTACATCTCTTGAATGAATAATGAATAAAGAATAATGAATCAATGAATGAATCAATCTCTGAATTTTGTACAAAATAATTTGTGGCCTCACTCTACTTGTACCCCCATCCACTCTACACATATCAAAACCTCAATCCTATATATCATCCCCCTCTTTCACTTACCCTCTTTCGTAATGTGTGTATCCTCTGAATGTGATTGTGTTAGCATCTGTGGGGTTGCTTGTGCATACGATGGTACTATCCATGCTAGGTCAGGCACCTCTTTGAAATAGGAACTCATGTAATAGCTGACCTATGTCATGGTAGCGACATACCCTATTGCTTATTCCCTTTCCAGGTATCACTCTATCCTATAGCTATCCCTTAGCCCACTGATGTGTCATCTCTCCCACTCCCAAGCCTCCTGGGCTAGCTACATTTTCTCTATTTGAGATACCCTCTTTACAGTCACATCTCTCTCCCTCTCCAGACCTTGTACCTTCCCCTCCACTCCCTCAACCCTCTCCATCAATCCCCCTGCATCTCATAGATCCTCATCTCTCTCCCTCCTAGCCTCATATCTCTCCACCTGTATCTCTGCCACACTCCTCCCTGGCTCATCTACCCGAGCTGCATAGTCCCTATCCCCATCCCTCTACAAACCCTATAACCAATCCACCTCATCCTGTAGCCTACCTACCTCAATCTTTAGTTTTTCCTTGTCAACCTCAAACTTCATAAGTCTATGCTCTGTTATCCCTAGCCTTGCCAGGGCTCTGATCAACAATACTATGAGGTCCTCTAGTGGTGGTGGGGAAAATCGTACCATGGCAAGGGGATCTACTGCTATCATGTCTACATCCATGGCCTCTCCATCCCTCCTAGCCTCCTCCATATCTACATATTTTTCTCTCCTTTGTCTCCCACCTCTCCTCCTCCTCTATCACACTGCTAACTCCTCATTATTTGAACCGAAACCTAGGCCCCCTGATTGGCTCTACCGTCGTGATCCTCCCTAGCCTACATTGAGCCTACCAAGAAACATATCGTATCATGGTGCCTACATCTAACTCTCCCCCTCCATGACCACATAGTGATAGATACAATCTCCCACATCTGGTGAGAATACTTCATCATAATCTAATCCCCCTAGATTACCCTATACTCCTAGTTAATCCACCTAAAATGTTGGGGTCCTACAAGAATTTCTTGCTCCATCCCAAACTGTCGAGTAACCCTATCTAGTCTATGAAGCTCAATAATATAGGGGTACCACCCTATCAAATAGAATCGTGAGAATAAATACCCCCTCCATCTCCTATCATCATCTTCTCATCCTGCAAACTGCCACCCCAAGTATGACCTCTATGTAATGTCTTCTGGCATCAATCCATCAAATCTCCTCCTCCACTCCTCCAAACTACTCACATCCTGGTAGTGCAACCTCCATCCATACTCCATCCCCCACCAATAGGCCATTGGTAGGGTCTCATGCTGGGCCCCGACAATGAAAATGACTAGCCTAGCCACTCTAATATTCTCCCAGGACCATACATGGAGTAGAGTCATGTGTGTGATAATCAACACCCATTTATAGCAAATGACATGCATATCTCTATGCAACTGGGCCAATAAACATGCCCTCCATGCAAAATCCCCCTCTCGTCTCTCCATGATACGCCTCACAAACTCAAATATCTTGAGGATAAATAATCTCCCACTCCTTTTAGGAAAGAGGATCCCACTGATCAATCCATAAAGATATAGTGGCAACACCACCATCTCAATCCCCAAACATGCATCTATTTCCAACTCCTTCCCTCACATAAGAAGGTCCATAGGTCCAAAAACTATGTGAACACTCTTCTATATCGATCACCTAGGTGCAAAACTAATCAAGTTCCCTCTAATCAACAATTTCAATATCCTCCATACATCCTCTAGTGTCACTATGATCTCCACTATTGGGAGATGGAAGGTCAACATCTCAGAGCTCCATCGCTCCATCAATGTTGTCAAAAGAGGAATGTGTGCTCTAATATTGAGATATCCCAACACATGTAGTAATCCTACCTATGCTATGGTTGTGTGATACTTTGGGGTCATCACCCTCAAGGTCACCTTGAGTACGGTAGAATGCCTCTCCCACATCCTCAGAGTCTCGAAACTCTACATCCATGCCCACCATTCTATCAGATTTTCTAATCTTTCATTGCTATTTTATATCCTTTTCTTCCTTGCCCCGGTCTAGCAAGTTTGCCCTTGTGTCAGGTGGTTCGCCTCTTTCCCTTTCCCAATGTGTTTTCCTATCCAACTCACATGTTCACCCCTGTGTCTTTCTTTTGTAGGTTTTCCTATTTTCTAAGCACGCCTGTCCCTTTCTTGTCCAGGTACAAATTCACCTATTCTATCCCCAAAGGTGAATTCACATTCGCCCCTTTTCCCCATAGGCAATTTCGTAATCTCCCTTGTGTATTTTCATCCTGAGGGGAAAATTCGCATTCAACGATTTCCCCAATGGGTAGATTCACATCCTCCTATTTCCCATTTTTGAAAATTGGCATTCGCCTTTTCCCAATTTTGGTGATTTCACAATCTACTATCCCTTTTCTTTCCCACCCCTACATTATGCAGGTTCACCCCTTTTGGAGAGAGGTGATTTTGCAATTTCCCCCTCCCTAGCACACATGCCCCTGTGATGTGTGTTCCCACCCCTTTCTTTTCTGATCTATCAGATGAGCTAATGTGCCTTATCCGAAGGCTGAATCTGCCCTTCTGTGGTGAGTCCGTACCCTAGTCTACCCATCCCAAAATTAAAATAAAATGTTGAAATTCAAATCAAAATTACAAGGTTGGGATTTGGAGACTACCTAGTGGGCTACTTCTCACTTGTAGTAGAGTTGACGCACCTCCTTGCCTCAGTGATTCAACTCATCATCTCCCATCGCCTTTTCATCACTCCTATCATCCATCCTCGTCACTCTCTCTCTCTCTCTCTCTTTTGTCTAGTCAACTGCCAAGTGTGCAAATAAGAATTAGGTGAATAGTAATTTTTCAAATTTACTATTTATATCATTTTCATTTTTGACCCTAATTATCCATTTAATTTTTGGGTAATTTTTACCCTTTAATTAACCCTTTATTAATTCACTTTCCCCTTTTCTTCTTAGAGCTAACATTCACACCACGTGTGTCTATTTTCCTTTGTTCAAAAGACATTCTTCATGGTTTTTAATGCTCTATCGCATGGTGCCCTCCATTTCGAGAAGTCACTTGAGGCCCCTTTTCTTCCCCATCCACCCTCTCAAGGGAGTAAGCCCTACCGTATTCTTGCATATTTCCTTCCTATCCATTCTCCTACAATACTAGGTTATCGTCTAACATTATTTTCTTCCATCGAGTTGTTTGTGTTTTATTTTTCTTTGAGAAAATGTTATTCTAATAATATTTCGAAGAGGGGAAAAATGTAGAGACCTTAATTTGACCACCCCCATATGGTAAAAGTCACCCTTGTATTCTTCCATCCCACATCCTTAAGCCATATTAATTGAATAATTTATTATTTGATTAATATTTCTCTTCAGCCTAATGTCTCCTAAGGTATTTAATCAATCAATTAAATACTTTACCTCATTCATCTCTAAATTAAATAAATAGACCAATTTATTTAATTTAGTCATTTTTCCAAATGAATTAAATCAATTTTTTTAATTCATTTTCTTCTCTCTCCTCATGTCATATCCTCCATAATCTTCCTTAATCCAGATTAATCTAATTAATCTATGATTAGGATGTGCACACCCCTAATCATCGTTAGGGTCACATCCTCCATAATCTCCCACTTGCTTCTAATCCCTCATTATCCTACCTAACCCTTCATTTGCACAACCTCAATCGCCTGCTTAAGCTAACCTAATCTTCATGCCATTTATGACATGTGTCCTTAGTCAACCCACATTAAATACTTTATTTATTTGGAAAAGAAATCGCCTTCCCTATGTGAATTTTTAATTCACATTTAATCTTCCAATGCATTTTAAGGAATTTTAAATTCCTTCTCCCATCCCCATGAGGATTGTGAGGATTTTTTAATTCCTCACATGTCCTCTCAAGCCACATGTGGACAAGGACCTCCTTCATGAGGAGGTCTTGTCCCTTTCCAATATACATCAAAGTACCTCCATGTCATCTCCACATCACTTCCCCTTTTCCAACTCATCTACCACATGTCCATTTGTGAGGGTTTGTGATTTCTCAATTCACCCTATCCCTTGATCTTCCCCACCATGGATTAATCCTAGCCCTCCATTTCTTTGGAGGAACTTCCCCTAAAAATCATGAAATTTCCCTCATTTTTATAACTCTCAACACACAATCCACTTTAGTAAGCACAACTCTCAAGCATTCAAGAACTTAGCAATTTTCAAGCCATCACCATTGTTGTAGCATTTTGAGCCTCCATATTGCATCTATCCAAATACCCATTTGCACCATTGCAATCCTCATCTACATAGCATCATTTTAAGCACCATTTAGAGTCATTTTTCCAATAAAGGAGCATAAATTTTAAGCATCATAGGGCCAACAAAAACAATCAATTTGAACAAGGTAAAAGGGTTCAATTTTCTTGTGCTTTGTTTAGATTCAACTAGGCCTAATCCAAGTGTTTATTTTATGTTTTCCTTTGTTGCACTAGTTTAGTTTTTGCATCTTAGGGTAGGTAAAACATTTTTCACACACTAGCTACCACTCACCTTCCATCCACCTATTCTCCTCTATCCATTTCCACATTGGGCTGGGGAGAAAGGTAAAGAATGTGAGAAAGAAATAAATATCATAATGAGGAAGCTTGCAGAATATCAAGGTTTCTATTTGAAATAGATTCAGGGGGTGAATGCAATCATGGAACTAAGGTAGATTTCTTTGTAGTACAATTTCTATCCCTAGTTTTTTTCTTGGGGACAAGAAAAAGGCTAGTTGGGGAGAGATGATGGGTCCAAATTTTAGATCATACGCATTTTGAGACACTTTTAGATACATTTTCTAGATAGTGCTCCTATATTATACAATCATTTCATATCTATTATGCGGACTTGAACCTAAAATATAATTATGGAACTATGGTTATAATATACTATTATTGTATGGTTTATATGAAGATATGTATGACATGTTGATGGAATGCTATGTTTTGATTGTGATAGTTATCCTTGTGTACATGCTTTGAAAAATTAACTTGTTTTTAGTTGAAGAGGAATTGTGGTACGAAGCAGCTGCAAATTGAACCCACAACAAAAGGAGATTGGAACTATGAAACAAAGGAGTTCTAGGTTCAATTGAATGTGATGATTAAAGGCACTTGATGAAGGTTGAATGTGCATTATTATAACCAATTAATAAGTTACATATGAAGAAGAGCACTCCTTTGATTGATAAGATCTTGACAAGTGTTTGTTTGTTTACATGCAAGTCTATTTTACAGAGTTCTAATCCTATTAGGGTTCCTCTTTATTTTATGTTAGTTTGAACAATTCAAGTCTTAATTGTACGCTTTGATATCTTAGAGTGGAAATTTAATAATTTCGGTTAGTTTTCTTTTTGAATAATATTCCATCAATATTATATATAGATGATGGGGGTTGAATCCATTGTTGGTTAGTTCTATTTTATTCTTTTCACTATGAATTATTTTTCAGTTTCAAGATAGGATAGATATACAAAATGATAGAATACAATTTGGGAGAAGATCTTTTGTAATATTTCATTATATGTAATGAATGGAGCTAATTTCACTAGATGCATAAGATCAGTTAGATAGGTTTGGTTTTATTTCAGTGAGAATAACCACTTGAGTAGGCCACTCAAAGTATTGCTCTTCAATTCATTTTCCAATTATTTATTTCTATTAATAGTTGCTTCTTATTTATCATCATCTCATAAGCTTTATACAAGTTAACTAGAATCTTATACCTTGCTTATTGTTAATGAATGTTCATGTACATGCATAGAATGGTTAACCAATAGTACTCTGAAGGATAGTTTAGTTGAGTCATTAGTTTTCATCAATTTTAAGTTGACATAGTAACATTTTATTAGTAACATATTTCAGTCATAGTCTAGGTTGTACGTACTCATAGCCACTAATTCTGGTTTTATTTTACTATTTTATAATTCTATTAATTTCTAGCAAGTAGAATAACTTAAGTAGGATAGATTAGGTAGTTTTGAGTCTCTGAAGGAATGTATAATATTGCATCATCACAAGTTTACAAACCTTGGGTTGAGATTTTAATATACTCTTGCAATGTTGAGTGGACTATTTAGTCAATTAAACCTCTGAGTTGTGTAGGTATTACCAATTTTTTTTAAAATTAGTCGAGACTCTATAATACCCTTTCTTCTTTGTTGCCCTCTTGAGGAACATTTTCTAGTACCAATTGGACACCACCCTACTCAGGGCTAACACTTTTTTTTTCATCCTTGCCCTATAATAGAAGAAATTAAAATGTCACATAAAATTCTAATGCATGCAACCGATTCATTAAAATAATCAAAACAAACATTAAAAAAAAGATTTAAAAAATTATCATTTTTTCTATTTTCTTCATGTCAATGCACAGTGAAACTTTTGATCATGTACACTCCTTCTTCTTCTCAATGTTATATGTCGGGTTGGGAGGAACAATATCATCTTGTGATTTCATGGGTGTTGCTTCATCTTCTAAGTAAAAAATACCTTTCTCGAGGCCAACACTTTGTTGTTCATCCTTTCCCTATAATAGAAAAAATTGAAATGTCACATCAAATTTAGATGCATGTAGCCAATTCATTGAATAATCAAAATAAATATTAAACTAAAGATTTCAAAATCATTGTTTCTTCTAGTTTTTTCATGTGAGTGCACCTTGAGAATTTTTATCGCGTATGCTCCTTCTTCTTCTCAATGTTAGATGGTGAGTTGGGAGGCACAACTAGATCTTGTGCTTTCTTGGACACTGCTTCATTTTCCAAATCAAAAACCTACTCGGGTCAAAAAATTATTTGTTCATCCTTGCCTTGTAATAACATGAATTTAAATGACACATAATATTCAAGTTCATGCAACCAATTCATTGAAATAATTAAAAAAAACATTAAACAAAATATTCTAAAATCATTATTTCTTCTAGTTTCTTCATTGTGAGGGTGCCTTGAAACTTTTGATCATGTACGCTCCTTCTTCTCAATGCTAGATGATGGATTGAGAGGAAAAACATCATATTGTGCTTTTGTGGGCACAAATCTATCTTCCAAATCAACAAATACCTTTCTCGAGGCCAGCAAACGATTTTTGGCCATCACCCTATTATGTCATGTAAGTTAACATTACGTGAACCTTGTATGTATTAAAACAGAAAAAATGAACCAACCAAAATTCAAAGTTAATAGTTCAATTTCACATTACCATTCCATCCATTCTCTTTTTCTTCTACAACAACAATATTATATTCCTTCTTTGCTCCCTCTCCTAACTATTGTATAAGAACATTTTCACCATCACCTCATCCTTTGCTTCCTTAGGAAGTAGACAAAAAAATTCTTTACCATAATTTCTACAAACCCTTCCAATAACATGGTTGTGTTGTATAGTATACCATAGCTTCAGTTTGTACTCCATATTATCCAACTTATTTTCAAGATACTTTTTCAATTTTTTAGTGGGAGGAGGGGGATGGTTTGGTTCCCCCTCAGTGCACTCTATCCACACTTATGTGGTGTGAAAATGGGACAATAGTGATCCAAAATACTATGCATATTGAACACTATCACTAATGAAATTTTCTTGTACATGTATGATACATATGTTGGAACATAACAATCTACTGAGAAGGTGGTGAATGAGTAGATATTAAATGTTCATCCCTTAAAAACCTTGACTATAGGTTAATTCCTTTATCTCTAAATATTTTATGCAGATTACTTCCTTAACCTCTTAGTATGAATAATAAAACTTATTATGAAGAATCATAAACATACAAAAAAGATGTCCCATAACACAAGATATACATGGAAAAACCAAGATGGGAAAAAATATTGTGACAAAAGCCGCTTGAGACCATTGCTCAAAGCCAGCCTCAGAAATGAATCCTTTTCTTACAATGTTTAGGGAACCAACCCAAGTAAGCAAAAGATCCTTGATTTAGGAGCTAAAAATTCAAGGAGAAAACAATCCCCTACTTTGAGTACCAACTTAGTACAAATGAGGCAACAACCTTTGTGATATTAAAAACTCATATATGCATAAGGGTTGGTTCTACAAAACTTGATAATGCATCAATACATTCAGGACATTGTTGCACTTTTGGCAACACATACTCTATTGCTGATACTACAATCTCATTAATACATCTCTTCTCTCCACTCTTCTACTCATTCTCTACTGTACACTTAGAATATTCTATGTTCTATCTTAATGCATTGCACCTCTGCACCTTGAATGCAAAAACCTAGAAGATATTTTATATTATAGTCTAGGATTCTTCTTTACTTGGGCATTCTCTATCTATTGCACTACACATAGACTTGTTCTCTTGCAGAAAACACATACCTCTTTTCTTATGGGTAAATGCACCAATCTGTGACACAATTTTGGCTCTTAAGATGCCACTTTTTTTTTTGAAATCAGCAAAATCTGATTTGCATGAAAAAATGAAGATATTTATGCTCAAAATTACAAAATTCGGAAAGAAAAAAAGTTGAAGTGCTCCGAGTCTAGTTTCTAAGATACTATTTTTTTTTGAAATTAATGAAGATTAAGGGTCTCAAAAGGGGCAAAACAGCTCATGTTTTTATCAAAAAAAATAGCATAGCACTTGAGGGCTCCCCCATTTTCGGTTAATTTTTTTTATAATTTCAAAAATCCCAATGGTGAGAAATTAGCTAACACCATTTAGTTTATCCTCCTTCTTTCGGATAATTTTTTTAATGAATATTTAATATTTTATGAATTTTCAAAGTGGACACATCCTGAAAAGTTGAAATTTGAGCATGCTCCGCCCCAAATTTTTTGCAAACTAATCAAAAATTGAATTTTTTTTCATCATGTGTAGAATGGAATCTAGTTTCAAAAAATGTAATTTGTTTCACGTTTCAATGAATGTGTAAAAATCTATCCTAAACCTAGCACATGTTGGTTTTTGACCAAAAGCGAAGGAATTTAAAATAGAAGCCATGGATCAAAACCTTAACTAAATGAAAATGAAAAAATAATTACATATTTAGATAGCTAAGAGAGAGGTTAATGCTATCACAGTTTTTTTATAAAATTGCATTGAAATACGTGCAAATGAGATGGGGAAAACAGATGAAAATATGAGAAAATTTGGCAAATCCTGTTAATTAACATGTCCAAAGCAAGACATTTGGTGAGTGCCAAATGGCCTGCTTTGGATAGAAGTAGAATTTCCCCTCTTTGGTGAACAACTTTGATAATGATTAGAGTGTGAAATTTATGATCGTAGAGGGATAGTAAAGGTTTTACCTTTCATACCTTCTCTAACTTGTTACCGTAACTGGATAAATTTTTATCCCTTTGAAGTCTCTATCTCTCAGGTCTCACTCCCTCCCACGTGACCTAGACTACTCTCTCAGTCCAATCCCCTTTGTCAGGTCTCTTTCCCTCCCACATAGGTACCTAAATAAATCTCTCACTCGAACCCCATTTTCTCACTCTCCCTCTCTTAGGTTGTTATCTTTCTCTCTTTGTCTCTCTCTCTCAAGTCTCTCCCTCCTATCCCCTCTCCCTCTCTTAGGTTTGTCACTCACTCCCTCTATCTCTCTCCCATTCCCTCTGTCTCTTGGGTATCTCCATCCCCCTCTATCTCTCTCCTACTCACTCTCTCCCACTCTACCTCTCTCCCTCTCTTAGGTCTCTCCCTACCACCCCCTCTCCCTCTCTCTCTCTCAAGTATGTTTGTAATACCCCCTCTCCCTCTCCCTCTTTGTCAAGTATCCCCCTCCTACCCCCTCTCCCTCTCATATTCACTCCCTCTTTCTCTCTTCCACTCCCTCCCTGTCCCACTCTCTCTATCTGTCTTCATCTACCTCTCTATCTCTCTTAGGTATCTCCCTCCCACAATATATCCCTCTCTATCTCAAGTCCCTCTCTCTCTCATGCCCTCTATCTCTCCCACTCTCTCCTCTCTCTCTCTCTCAAGTCTCCCCCACCCACTCACCCTCCCTCTTGTCTCTCTCACTACTCCCTCTATATTCTCCCACATCCTCTCTCTCTCACCCTCTATCTCTCTCCCTCTCTATCCATCTCTTCAAATATCTCCCTCCCACCCCCTCCCACTCTCTCTCTCTGTTTATCTCATGTATCTCCCCCACCCCCTCCATCTCTCTCAAATCCATCTATCTTGAGTACTCCCTCTCCCTTCCACCCCCTCTCCATCTCTCAAGTCTCTCTCTCTATCTCTATGTCTCTCTCTCTCCCACTCCCTCTCTCTCTTCCACTTTTTCTCTCTCCCTCCTTCTATCTATCTCCTACTTTTTCTCTCTCCCTCTCTCTAATGTCTCTCCTTCCCACCCTATCTCCCTCTTTCTCTCTCTAATGTATTTTTGTCCTACCCCATCTTCCTCTCTCTCTTTGTCAAGTCTCCCCCTCCTACACCTTCTCCCTCTCATAGTGACTCCCTCTTTCTTTGCCACTTTGTCTCTCTCCCTCCCTCTCTCACTCCCTCTATCTATCTCCACCTTTTTCTCTCTCCCTCTTTCTCTCTCTAAATTATCTTCATCCTACCCCATCTTCCTCTCTCTATCTCTCTCTTTGTCAAGTTTCCCACTCCATCACCCTCTCCCTCTCACCGTTACACCCTTGCTCTCTCTCCCCCCCCTCTCTCTCCCTCTCCCTCTCCCTATCTCTCAAGCATGTCCCTCCCACCACCTCTCCCTCTCTCTCTCAAGTAGAGGGTTTAGGGATTAACGGTTAAGGGTTGAGGGTTGAGGGATTAAGAGGGTATGGGGGTTAATGGATTAGGGTTTAAGGGTTGAGGGTTGAGGGATTAAGGGATTAAGAGGGTATAGGGTTTGATGGAATAGTGTTGAAGAGTTAAGGGTTGAGGGATTAGGGTTTGAGGGTTGAGGGATTAAAAGGGTATGGGGGTTGATGGATTAGCATTTAAGGGTTGAGGAATGAGGGGTTGAGGGATGAAAAGGGTATAGGGGTCGATGGATTAGGGTTGAAGGGTTCAGGGTTCATGGAATAAGATTGTAGAGGGGTTGAGGGATTAGGGTTTGAGGGTTCCGGGTTGAAGGTTAAGGGTTGATGGATTAAGATTGTAAAGGGGTTGAGGGATTAGGGTTTGAGGTTTGAGGGATTAAGAGGGTATGGGGTTGATGGATTAGGGTTTAAGGGTTGAAGGTTGAGGGGTTGAGGGATTAAGAGGGTATAGGGGTTGATGGATTAGGGTTGAAGGGTTAAGGGTTGAGGAATTAAGATTGTAGAGGGGTTGAAGGATTAGGGTTTGAGGGTTGAGGATTAATAGGTTGGGGGATGGATTAGGGTTTAAGGGTTGAGGGTTGAGGGGTTGAAGGATTAGGGCATGGGAGGATTGGCTGAGATTAAGACAGAGGGGCCGAGGGATTAGGGTTTGAGGGTTGAGGGATTAAGAGTGTATGGGGGTTGATGGATTAGGGTTTAAGGGTTGAGGATTGAGGGTTTGAGGGATTAAAAGGGTATAGGGGTCGAGGGTTTAGGGTTGAAGGGTTAAGGTTTGAGGGATTAAGATTGTAGAGGGGTTGAAGGATTAGGGTTTACGTGTTGAGAATTGAGGGTTAAGGGTTGACAGATTAAGATTGTAGAGGGGTTGAGGTATTAGGGTTTTAAGGTTGATGGTTGAGGGTTAAGGGTTGATGGATTAAGATTGTAGAGGGTTTGATGGTTGAGGGATTAAGAGGGTATGGGGGTTGATGGATTAGAGTTTAATGTTTGAGGGTTGAGGGGTTGAGGGATTAAGAGGGTATAGGGGTCAAGGGATTAGGGTTGAAGGGTTAAGGGTTGAGGGATTAAGATTGTAGAGGGGTTGAAGGATTAGGGTTTGAGGTTTGAGGGTTGAGGATTAAGGTTTGATGGATTAATATTGTAGAGGGGTTAAGGGATTAGGGTTTGAGGGTTGAGGGATTAAGAGGGTATCGGGGTTGATGGATTATGGTTTAAGGGTTGAGGGTTGAGTGGTTGAGGGATTAAGAGGGTATAGGGGTTGGGGGATTAGGGTTGAAGGGTTAAGGGTTGAGGGATTAAGATTGTAGAGGGGTTAAGGGATTAGGGTTTGAGAGTTGAGGAATTAAGAGGGTATGGGGGTTGATGGATTAGATTTTAAGGGTTGAGGGGTTGAGGGATTAAAAGGGTATAGGGGTTTAGAGTTTAGGGTTTAGGGATTAGGGTTTGAGAGTTGAGGGATTAAGAGGGTATGGGGGTTGATGGATTAGGGTTTAAGGGTTTAGGGTTGAGGGGGTGAGGGATTAAAAGGGTATAGGGGTCAAGGGATTAAGGTTTAAGTGTTAAGAGATGAGGGATTAAGATTGTAGAGGGGTTGAGGGATTAAGAGGGTATGGGGGTTGATGGATTAGGGTTTAAGGGTTGATGGTTGAGGGGTTGAGGGATTAAAAGGGTATAGGGGTCGAGGGATTAGGGTTGAAGGGTTAACGGTTGAGGGATTAAGATTGTAGAGGGGTTGAAGGATTACAGTTTGAGGGTTGAGGGTTGAGGGTTAAGGGTTGATGGATTAAGATTTTCAAAGGGGTTGAGGGATTAGGGTTTGAAGGTTGAGGGTTGAGGGTTAAGGATTGACAGATTAAGATTGTAGAGGGGTTGCAGGATTAGGGCTTGAGAGTTGATGGATTAAGAGGGTATGGGGGTTGATGGATTAGGGTTTAAGGGTTGAGGGTTGAGGGGTTGAGGGATTTAAAGGGTATAGGGGTTTGGGGTTTAGGGTTGAAGGTTAAGGGTTAATGGATTAAGATTGTAGAGGGGTTGAAGGATTAGGGTTTTATGGTTGAGGGTTGAAGGTTAAGGGATGATAGATTAAGATTGTAGAGGGGTTGAGGGATTATGGTTTGAGGGTTGAGGGATTAAGAGGGTGTGAGGGTTGATGGATTAGGATTTAAGGGTTGAGGGTTGGGGGGTTGAGGGATTAAGAGGGTGTAGGGATTGAGGGATTAGGATTGAAGGGTTAAGGGTTGAGGGATTAGGGTTTGAGAGTTGACAGATTAAGAGGGTATGGGGGTTGATGGATTAGGGTTTAAGGGTTGAGGGTTGTGGGGTTGATGGATTAAAAGGGTATAGGTGTTTAGGGTTTAGTGTTGAAGGGTTAAGGGTTGAGGGATTAAGATTGTAGAGGGGTTGAGGGATTAGGGTTTGAGAGTTGCTGGATTAAGAGAGTATGGGGATTGATGGATTAGGGTTTAAGGGTTGAGGGAGGCCTCACTTATCTCACAATCCCTCTTTGACATACCTCACTTACCTCCCACTGTAATTTCTTAGGTCTCTCCTTCCCACCCCTTCTCTCCCACTTTGACTCCCACTCCTTCTCTTAGGTGTCTCCCTCCTAGCCTCTCTCCTTCTCTCTCTCTTAGGTTTCTTCGTGCCATGTCCTCTCCCTCCCCCTCTCTCTCCCACATCCTCTCTCTCTCACTCCCTCTCTCTCTCATTGCCTCTATCTCTGTCCCACTTTGTGTCTCTCCCTCTCTCTCAAGTCTATCCTTTTTAGAGGAACATATTTGGTGCTCGCCAAATTTGGTGTGCGCCAAATGGGTTTTTACCTTGAAATGGTAAAATTAAGGCTTCACCCCACGATTCAGGCCCACATTCTCTTGTATTTGTCTGGTTCATCGCTTTATCTGAGTCAAAAAAACACCTTTTTTATGCAGTTGACTTCATATTGTACCAATCTATGCTTGATCCATCAACTTTTTACCAAAAATTTGCATGGTAGACAACGTAGAAGAAGACATTTTGAATTTTCTACATCATTTTACATTATCTGAGGTAATATACTCATTTTGGTAAATTGAAATGTTTGTATTTAGTATATTTGTTTGTTTTTGACAATATAAACTAAATTTCCTTAATGATTCTATTAATCATAACAATTGGACTTAGAATTCAACATTGAATTAGATGAGATTTTCTTTAAAAAGTTCAATTTTAATGAGTTTGAAGAACAAAAAAAATAAAAACATGACATTTAATTAATATAAATTTATTTATGAATTCTATTTGCATTGCTTATAGTAGTCCATTTCTGGAATGGCTAGTGGAATTCACCATATTTCATTCTTTTTTCAACTAATTTGGAAAACCTAATAGCTTTCATCAATGTTAATGCAAGTGTCCATTAATTTTTTTGTTCCATACAAAATTCAGCTTCATCACATGTGCTTAGATAAATTCAAGTGAGTTGACATAGTTGAAAATGCTTATTGACTTTCCAAGTTACCTCATTGCCAAAGAAATAGTGACTTTCATGACTTTGTTGACAATCAAAATTTTGGTGTTAAGAAAAATAAACACAAGAGTCTCTAGTTTTCATTTAGGTGGCAACAATTTATACTCTAGGTTTGTGATGTAGAGTAAGGAGACAAAACCTTCAACAATCATAATTAGATCAGTTTCAAACAATCTTCAATCTCAAAAACCTCAATTCAATTTTGAACTAACCAATTCATATCTAAAACAAAACAAAGATCATCCATAAATAACAAGCTATTATTTTCAAGAAGACTACCATTCTAAATATGTTTAATAACCTTCAATGCATCAAAGGAGAGGTTTTTGGTTGATTTGTAACCCATTTTTTTATCAAGAAGAACATTATTAAATTCTAGAAATTTACTAGTTTCTCTCACTTTTCTTGTTGTTGCACGGCCTGTACAAATTGTAAGATGATATGAAACCTGTTGGATGTTGTAGATTAATGAATTAGCTTTCATTTTCATCTATTTATAGGTTCTAAATTTTTGTATAGCAAAATTTATATTACTTTTACTGTTGCTACCTACTTTCATAGTGTTCTTGGATTGAGGGGTTTCATTATGTAATTCGACCCATTACACTTTTTCTACCTACTGTAACTTGTGGAATGGGTCCTCTAACTTTTAAAATACATGCCTAACCTATTTAGAATGTTGTGGGGTCAATTTTGGGTGTTTGGGATAATGTTCTAGGACTGTAGCAAGGTCTTTTCATGGTGAAAATTAGGGCTTCAAGTGGTGTTTTAACAAAATGTGGGAAGGATTGTCCATGTAATTTATTATTCACCATGTGCAGGGTCTAGTAAGTGTGTTTGGTGCTTTGTATGGGTCTGGCAGGTCCAGGAGATAGGAGTTTCATTAAAATCCCAAGTATTTTGCATAAGGCAAGAAGATTTAGTGTATTAGGGGTCTATAGGTCTTGGACCTGGAAACAAATTAGAAAATTGGAGGTTTTGACACATAATACTACTGTTTGAGGATTTGGAGTAAATATGTAGTGTTTAAAATGTACTCTCTTTGTAAATTAGGCCAATTGAATAGCCTTTTCCAAGGTGGGTCTATTGGAAGTCAATGTTGGTCCAAGGGAGTTGATGTTAGGGTTTACCTATGTTTTATAACTTGTAAATGGGTATCTTAATCATCCTTGATTTTGTCAAGTGTCTTGGAAAATCTTGGTGAAAAGGCCCTTGAACCAGGTTACCTATGTTACAAGTTAAAGCTTGGTAGAAGTTGGGATTTTCAATTGAACATCTAATTTTTCTTTGGAATCTGATTGATTCTCATTGATTTTCTGTATTGAATGGTTTCCAACCCTCTCCGCATCAATAATTTTGTAAAATGCATTACTTACTTTTGCTCTATGTGTGTTTATGGAAATGTAGCATTCAAGGTCATGCCACAGAAACGAGTGAAGCCTCTAACACCAGAAGATCGCGCAGTTAAAAATGAAAGGAGAAGAGAATCAAAAAATGTAGCTCATGAAGCAAAGGAATTACAGCCCATACAACCACAAATTCCCGTGCAATCTAAGAGAGATGTCAAATTGGAAAAACAAAGGGCACGAATGAGGAAAGTTCGTTGAAGGACAAGAATGGATATAGAAGTTGGGGGAACATCATCAACCATAGGTGAAACTCAATGCACATCTCTAGTTGAAGACACATTGAAAACAACATGTGGTTTTCTAGGTGCATCAGAAATCACATCTCCAATTGAAGACACACCATCAAAAACATTACATTTTGAAAGTACATCAGCAAACACATCTCTATTTGAAGGAACTCCACAAACAAAATCTCAAGTTGGAGGTACAACATCGTTTACATGTCAATCTCAAGGTATGTCATCAATTGCACCTCCAATTGAAGGTACATGATCTATCCCCATGTTGTTGACCTTCCCAATATTGACACAAATTTACATTTGAGAACTCCTCCTAGAGTTTTGCATAGGAAACCTACATTTTTGATTGATATTGATTCCAATGTTTTGAAATGGATGCCTAATAAGATTCCAAAATGTACATGTCAAAGATATGCAGAAAGGATATGGAGTTTATTTTTTGTGAAGTTAAGTGAGGGTGGAAGATGCAACTATTTGTTGAAACGATGATGCAACTCAATTTTAGGCCCACCATGAAGGCTCTTGGACTAAGATTTTTGAATGAATCAAGTGAAAAATCCATCGTAAAGAACTTGATGAGTGCATATGAGAGCGTTAGTTCCACCTCACGCACGAAGGATAGCTGTGCCACATGACATGTGATGAAAACAACACTATTAAGCAATAAAACAAGTAACAAGGTGAACCTTACAAAGGAAATTAAGTCTTTGAAAATAAGTATATCATCTCTAATGAGATCCAAAGGAAGGCGTGAAAGAGTGGAGGATCCAAATAGCAATGAGTTATGGGCATTTTCGGGTAGAGTGCCACGGAAAGACACAAGAATTGCTCAAGGCTTGAGATCTTTAATTGTGAATTATTGGAAGGATAACACAAGGACCTCTCCTAATCAAAGAGATGTTGTAAGAAGGAGAATTGGTAATAAAAACCATGAGCCACATCTAATGCATTATTTGGATACCACTCAAACCCAATTTTTTGCTGATTTTGTACAGAAGTTTCCTAAAATTAAAATATGTCAAAGGTATTTTGAAATGCTAAAGCCTTTTTATGTCAAAATAAATCACACACACACTACTTGTTGTTGTAGGGTTCATATTGAGTTTTCTAACCATTATGATGTTTATCGACGTATATGTGTAGATATGCATATTGACAATGTTTTGAAGGAATGTAACATAATGCCTCCACCTAAATTGTCAAGGAAACTTTTGTCTTCCATTTTATGTGAAAGAGAGGATGGTCAATTTTTTTACAAAAAATCATGTTTGGATGGCACATGTGATCATTGTGGTGGCATGCAACATTTGCCAATTTTCCAACACAAGGCTAGTACACACACAATTGGAGAAAAAATTGTGGAATTTGGAAAATATAAGACAGTGGCATACAGTCTAAAAGATGGGAAAGAAGAAAAGAAGTGCGAATTGGTCAGTGATAACATTCTGGTGTATCAATTTATGGGAATTTTTTGTGATCATGTGGTTTATGATTATGCAATGCATACACACAGAGAACAATGGTTGGACTCACAGCTCAAGTTATGCAAGGACACATTTCCACTTCGTCATATTGTTTTAGTTGTCGACTTCGCTGAGAACTAAACACTACAACCACTAAACCAATCATAGTACTAAAACTCCGTGTAGGTTGCTATATTTGTACATATAGCATTCATTCATGCAAATGATAGTACAAAGGAAAATAGGAAAGTATTGAGGGAGTATCACTTTTACATCAGTGATGATCGCACACATTCTATAGAGTTTATTCAAGGTTGCTTTCATATGTTCTATGCCGATCTAGCTAGCAAGGGCATATCATTTAGTCATCATATCATATGGTCAGATAATTGTATGTCACAATTCAAGAATGCCAGAATGTTTTACTGGTTGAGTAGGATGCATAGGATTAGTGGTGTTCAACATATGTGGAACTTCTTAGAGGCTGGGCATGGAAATGGGGAGCATGATGGAGCAAGTCATGTATCAAAAGAGCCCTAACACGAGAAGTGTTAACGTACACAAACACTATAAAGTTGATAGATGCAAGATCAATTTTCCACCGGTGCAATGGTTCAATGGGTCCAGGTAGTGAAGGTAATTCTTTAGTTCATGGATTTTTTCATTTAGTAGATGATACTAACATTGCAAAATATAAGGATTGTTATACCCTAATAGGATCAAGCGAGCTACACTCTTTTAGAAGCTCCAATGCAGGTACATGGACTATCCATACAAGGAATATGGCATGATTTTGTTATGCATGTACACTTCAATCATGGAATGATTGCGAGTCAACATAGTGGGTTGAGGAATGGTTTGTAAGAAGTTTAACCCCACTTGACACTTATCAGCTCCCAACGACTCTACAAATCATGGAGATGCAATCATCCATTGACTTTGATCATGTATCGGACCTACTAGAACCAGGTAATATATCTTACTTAAAAGTTTTATTATGTTTCTCAGTAAATAAATCTAACAAGATGAACATATCAATGTAGGGCACATTTATGTGGTGATTGCAGATGAAGACAATGAAGAGGGTACAAATTATTACCTGTGTCGTTGTATCGTGGCGAAAAAGAAATTGGAGTCCCCAGTTATAGATAGAGAAAACATAGAATATCCAATAGGTTTGGTGGTTGTTATTGGAACATGGCTTCGAAGGTATCCAATTAAGAATGTTGCATTTTGGTTGTTTGAGGACTTCGACATGCATAGAAAAATTATTCACTATTCGAACCTTGTCGTCACCACCAATGTTCATTTGATCAAATATAAGGGTAGACCTACGAACAAGAACTTGTGGAAAGTGCGTGAGTATGACCACGAGGAAATACTCAACACAATAAAGATTAGAGTAGACCTAGATGGTTGCCTGGATTGATTTGTAAGTATGCACATTGAATTTGTAAAGCCATGTTATTGATCGCTCTTTTGGACCAACACCTTGCAATAAGGATTTTTCACCATTATTGTTTGATGTCATATGAATTTATGACTATCATTGATCATTTTCTGATTGTGATTGTAGGTAATACTGAATTTTTTCAAAGTATATAAGAAAAGAACAACATCGGTTATTGGTGCAAGTGTTCAGTGGTATGAGAAACACCGGTTGCTGGTGCATTTTCTAGTTGTCAATCTTCTCTTTCTTTTCCATCTCCTAGATTTATTGGATTCTTATATTCTACATGTTTTATGTTAAGCCTCTCAATGATATATTTGAAATTTATACATAGGGTCATCGAGAGATGATAAATTAGCGAATGGGCACATCATCATTGTAGGATTTTCAATCGATCTCCTTATCTAGCATTCATGAAGGTGATAGTAGGTCTTGTCAGTTGTATGACTGACATTATTTAGTTATTTCTCTTTTAATGATTTTTATGTGAGTCTATGTCTAAGATTGAGAGGCTTTTACAGGTTTTTTGTGGACCAACTTCCAAAGATACTACACAACCACATCTAGAGGCTACTACCCATGTGTTTCATAGGGAGTAGGGGATGTACACGTTTTGAACCATTTTGGAATGCAAATAGCTGGGTTAGCTGAGTTGGAATCCAAAAATGAAATTGGGCAATAGTTCCCTTTTTTTCTTCTCAAGTACAATATATTTCATGATTTGTACTGGAAATGGGAAAATTATTTCATTGCATGTATTGATACAAGTATTGATAGATGGGAATATTTTCAAGATGTTATTCCATCACTATTTTAATATTTGTCATGTAAATGCCTTCTAAAAGCTAATTTATCAAATGTAAATGCCTTCAAAAGGATAATATCAAATGTGTGTGTTCAAATCTAAAATTAAGTGTCAGGGATATGTAATGATCAATTTGAATGTATTAAAGTCATGTACTAAGTCATTAGGTGGTCACTTAAGTAGATTTTCAAATGTTGCTAAAGTTGGTATAATGTAATTCATGGCTAGAAGTTAAGGTTTGAAGAAAAGACCTTGGAATGGAGTGGAAAATGGTTTATTAAGTATGTATAGACCATATTTGATGTATCTTAGCCCTTTTTAAGGCATTTTTTTGTTAGGAGTGTAAAGATTCAATAAACCCCTATGTGTGCAAGCCTAATTTGGCCTTTATGCAAGTGTAATAGTAGTTTTTTTGAAGGTGATGTTCCAAAACAGCCACTCCTAAGTTTTATATATGTTACATAAATCAATAATGGGTATCCCAGATAGGTTTTATATCATGAGTTGGAGATTTTTTATGAAAATTATGGTCAATTTATGACAAATTTCTAGTAAATTAAGCCTTGTAGCAGCAGTACAGTCATTTTTAAGGTTGATCCTTCCAAAAAAATTATACCTTAATTTTTGATATGTTAAAGTATTCAATAATGGGTCCTTGAAAAGGTGATTTTTCTATGGATAATCAATGTGATTTGTGAAATATACCCGTTTTAGTCCAGTTGGGCTAATACTAGCAATTTTGTGTTTTGATTGCAAGAAAGTGTGAATCTATATAAATAGTGGTATGAGTGATTTTTTTTGTTTTGAAACTACCTAAAGGATGATGTTAAAGGTGTATTAAGGTTTGATGAGAATTCAGAATACTGATTTGGTGATTTTGTATTTGGTAGCCTTGTGAATTTCAAGTGAAAATGAAGAGTTTTTGTTGAAAGTTGAAGTGAGTTTTTGGTGAACTGTTATATGATCTTCTCAAATTGTGGTTTGGGTCATGAGTACCCCTGAATTTTGTAGATGCTTTGCATCACTCTTTCAATGTATACATGACATTAACTTCTTTGTAGTCTTCCATTTGAAATCTTTTAGCACATTTGACTGCCATGAAAGCTCAAAAAACTGGTAGAAGAGACCTAAAAGGTAACAAAACCCTAACGTCTCAACTTAGTCTTTCTTAAATTCAATCATAACAAAAAAAAATACTCATGCATGTGAATTCGACTCATTCAAGGCATTAGAGACTAACCTCTTACAAATTTTAAAAGAAAAGGTTATTTTGACCCAAAAGGATTGAACATAGACTAACAATTGTAATTGTTTGGATCTACCAATTCATCCCCCCTCTCAGTTGATTGTGTACCCTTCACCCTTGGCCTCTCCATTATTATCATAACTTTGAAGAAAAATATCAAAAACTACTCCAAGTTCCTAACAATGATATTGCCTCACATTCATCATCCTATATTGATCCATCCACTTTAGCCTCATCATCCACCTCACATAAATCCTTTCCAAATATCAAGGTCCGAATACGAGACAAGACAAGGGTTGTAAAGACTATGGCCTTAAAGGGTATTTTTACGTAGGACAAATCCCATCTTCTCCTAAGTCCTAAGACATATGGAAAACCATAACACATAGAAAAAAGCCTCTTCTATCATCAAATTTGTACCCATGGTTTTCTCCAAGTGGGGAGAGCTAAACAAAGAGGTTATAGAGGAAGAAATCACCAAATTGTTGTACCAATATGAGAAAGAGAAAGAAACCCTACCAATAGATTAATGTGGTAACGATTTCCAAGTCATTAAGAACATGGGGAATTCACATGACATGGTAGCCTTGGTCTACATCAACAAGGAATAAGATAACCCATTTTTCTAGAGAAATGACAAAAATATCAAGGGCTTGGGTATGGTTCATTATACGTTACTCCTAACATCGAGAGTACCCCTAAAATCATATTGCGTAGGGTTGATAAGGTAGGGATAGTGTATGCCTCATAGAAATTGATGCAACCTAGGTCATCTCTAACATACTTTAGGGTATGACATTCAACAAAACAACTACTATAGTTCAACCGACTCGAAGGGTTAAGGGTGCAAAGTGCAAAAGGGCAACAATATTTGATAGGTATTACTCGTAAACCATGGTGATTACAAAATATTTTTCTAAACCTATGAAATCATGTTGGGCCCCTCTAAAATAATCTCTCTTAATTTTCGCTATCTCGGAGGCATTTTCCTGTGCTGGCGAATTTTCACTTGGGGAAAAAGTTGTTAAATGCAAGTAGTTGAAAGTTGCAAACTAGTCCAGCTTTCATTTTGCAGCTTGTGTGACCAAAAAAACTATTGCAATGCATATGCATGGGTATGTTTACACTAGGCATAGTCCTCTCTCACACCCAAACACACGGAATCGCTCCGAACTACGTTCAACTGGATTGGTCCCGTAAGGGTCCAAAGTGCAAAATGGCTGCAAACTTCAGCATGCCAATACTCAAACACTACGATGCTTAGAAAATTCTCATCTAAACCTATGGGATCAAGTTGGGCCCCTCTAAAATAACCTCTCTCAGTTTTTGCTATCTCAGATTCATTTTCTTGTGCTGGAAAATTTTCACTTAGGGGAAAAGTTGTCAAATGCAAGTAGTTGAAAGTTGCAAAGTGGTCCAACTTTCATTCTGCAGCTCTTGTGACCAAACGAACTATTCCAATGTGTCCATGTGGGTACGTTTACGCTATTCACAGTACTCTCTCGCACCCATACACACATAATTGCTCTGAGCTATATTCAATCAGATCAATCTGTTAAGGGTCCAAAGTGCAAAATGGCTGCAAACTTTAACATGCCATTACTTGGGCATCACAATTCTTAGAAACTTCTCATCTAAACCTACGAGATCATGTTGTGCCCCTCTACAATAATGTCTTTCGATTTTCTCTATCTCGAAAGCATTTTCCTGTGCTGGCAAATTTTCATTCGGAGAAAAGGTTGTCAAATGCAAGTAGTTGAAAGTTGCAAAGTGGTGCAACTTTCGTTCTGTAGCTTGTGTGACCAAACAAACTATTCCAACCAATCTAGGTGGGTACGTTTATGCTATGCACAATCCTCTCTCACACCCAAATATGTGGAATCGCTCTGAGCTACATTCAACCAGATCGATCCCTTAAAGGTCCAAAATGCAAAATGGTTGCGAACTTTAGCATGCCATTACTCGAAAATCGCGATGATTAAAAAATTATTGTCTAAACCTATGAGATCATGTTGGGCCCCTCTACAATAACCTCTCTCGGTTTTTTCTATCTCGGAAGCATTTTCCTGTGCTGGAAAATTTTCACTCGGGGAAAAAGTTGTTAAATGCAAGTAGTTGAAAGTTGCAAAGTGCTGCAACTTTTATTTTGCAGCTCGTGTGACCAAACGAATTGTTCCAACGCATCCGGGTGGGTACGTTTACACTAGGCATGGTCCTCTCTCACACCCAAACACGTGGAATCGCTCTGAGCTATGTTCAACAGGATCGATCCCTTAAGGGTTCAAAGGGCCAAATGGCTGCAAACTTCAGCATGCCATTACTCGGATACCAGGACACTTAGAAACTTCTCATCTAAACCTATAATATCATGTTGGACCTCTCTACAAAAATCTCTCTTGGTTTTTTCTATCTCAAAGGCATTTTCATGTGCTGGCGAATTTTCACTCATGAAAAAAGCTGTCAAATGCAAGTAGTTGAAAGTTGCAAAGTGGTGCAACTTTTTTTTTGCAGCTTGTGTGACCAAACAAACTGTTCCAACATGTCCAGATGGGTACGTTTACGCTAGGCATGATCCTCTCTCACACCCAAACACATGGAATCGCTCTGATCTACGTTCAACCGGATCGATCCCTTAAAGGTCCAAAGTGCAAAATGGCTACGAACTTCAGCATGCCATTACTCAGACACCGCATCACTTAGAAACCTCTCATCAAAACCTACAGGATCATGTTGGTCCCCTCTACAATAACCTCTCTCAATTTTTTCTATCTTAGAGGCATTTTCCTGTGCTGACAAATTTTCACTCGGTGAAAAAGTTGTTAAATGCAAGTAGTTGAAAGCTGCAAATTGGTACAACTTTCATTTTGCAGCTCGTATGACCAGAAAAACTTTCCAACGCATCCGGGTGGGTATGTTTATGCTAGGCACGGTCCTCTCTTGCTCCCAAACACATGGAATTGCTCTGAGCTACGTTCAATAGGATCGATCCCTTAAGGGTCCAAAGCGCAAAATGGCTTCGAACTTCAGCATGCCATTCTTCGGACATAGCGTCACTTAGAAAAACTTCTCATCTAAACCTATGGGATCATGTTGGGCCACTCTACAATAATCTCTCTCGATTTTTTCTATCTTGGACACATTTTCCTATGCTAGCAAATTTTCACTCGGGGAAAAATTTGTCAAATGCAAGTAGTCGAAAGTTGCAAAGTGGTGCAACTTTCATTCTGTAGCTCGTGTGACTAGAGGAACTATTCCAATGCATCCAAGTGGGTACATTTACGCTAGGCACGGTCCTCTCTCGAACTCAAATACACTGAATCACTCTAAGCTAAATTCAACCAGATCGATCCCTTAAGGGTCCAAAGTTCAAAATGGTTGTGAACTTCAACATGCCATTACTCAGACACAGCGATGCTTAGAAACTTCTCATTTGAATCTATGGGATTACATTGGGCCCCTCTACAATAATCTCTCTCAGTTTTTGCTATCTTGGAGGCATTTTCTTGTGCTGACGAATTTTCACTTGAGGAAAAAGTTGTCAAATGCAAGTAGTTGAAAGTTACAAGGTGGTGCAACTTCCGTTTTGCAGCTTGTGTGACCAAAAAACCTGTTCCAACATGTCTAGCTGGGTAGGTTTATGCTAAACATGGTCCTCTCTCATTTGAACCTACGGGATCATGTTGGGCGCCTCTATAATAACCTCTCTTGATTTTTTCTATCTCGGACACGTTTTCGTGTGCTCGCAAATTTTCACTTGGGGAAAAAGTTGTCAAATGCAAGTAGTTGAAAGTTGCAAAGTGGTGCAACTATTGTTCTGAAGCTCGTGTGACCAATTGAACTATTCCAATGTGTTTGGGTGGGTATGTTTTTTTCTAGGCATGGTCCTCTCTCACACCCAAACACGCGGAATCGTTCTGAGCTACATTCAACTAGATTAATCCCGATCCAAAGCGCAAAATGGCTTCGAACTTCAGCATGCCATTACTCAGACACCGCAACGCATAGAAACTTCTTTTCTAAACCTACAGGATCATGTTGGGCCCCTCTACAATAACCTCTCTTGGTTATCACTATCTTAGACATATTTTCTTGTGCTTGCGAATTTTCAGTCGTGGAAAAAATTGTCAAATGCAAGTAGTTGAAAGTTGTAAAGTTGTCCAACTTTCATTCTGTAGCTCGTGTGACCAACTGATATGTTCCAATGAGTTCAGGTTGGTATGTTTACACTAGGCACGGTATTTTCTCACACCCAAACATGCGGAATCAATCTGAGCTACGTTCAACCAGATCGATCCCTTGTGTCCAAAGTGCAAAATGGCTGCAAACTTTAGCATGCCATTACTCGGACACCGCGATGCTTAGAAAATTATCATCTAAACCTATGGGATCAGGTTGGGCCCCTCTACAATAACCTCTCTGAGTTTTCTCTATCTCAGAGGCATTTTCCTATAATGGCGAATTTTCACTCGGGGAAAAAGTTGTCAAATGCAAGTAGTTGAAAGTTAAAAAGTAGTGCAAATTTTTTTCTGTAGCTCGTGTGACCAAACTAACTATTCCAACACATCTAGATGGGTACATTTATGTTAGAAATGGTCCTCTCTTGCACCCAAACATGCGGAATCACTCTGAGCTACGTTCAACCGGATCAATCCCTTAAGGGTCCAAAACACAAAATGGCTACGAATTTTAGCATGCCATTACTCGAACACCACGACATTTAGAAAATTTATGTCTAAACCTATGGGATCATGTTGGGTCCCTCTACAATAACCACTCTCAGTTTTTGTTATCTCGCAGGCATTTTCCTGTGCTGACAAATTTTCACTCAGGGAAAAGGTTGTCAAATGCAAGTAGTTGAAAGTTGCAAAGTGGTGCAATTTTTTTTCTGTAGCTCGTGTGACCAAACGAACTATTCCAATGCGTCCATGTGGGTATATTTACATTAGGCACGGTCCTCTCTCATACCCAAACACGCATAATCGCTCTAAACTACGTTCAATTGGATTGATCCCTTAAGGGTCCAAATTATGAAATTGTTGCAAACATCAGCATGCCATTACTCAGACACCGCGATGCTTAAAAACTTCTTGTCTAAACCTACAAGATCATGTTTGTCCTCTCTATAATAACCTCTTTCAGTTTTTTCTATCTCAGAGGCATTTTCCTATGCCAACAAATTTTCACTCGGGGAAAAAATTGTCAACTACAAGTAGTTTAAAATTGAAAAGTGATGCAACTTTCATTTTGCAGCTCATGTGACGAAACAAACTATTTCAACACATCCTAGTGGATACGTTTACGCTAGGCATGCTCATCTCTCACACCCAAACACTCGAAATCGCTCTGAGCTACGTTCAACCGGATCGATCCCTTAAAGGTGCAAAGCGCAAAATGGTTGCGAACTTCAGCATGCCATTACTTAGACACCGTAATACTTAGAAAATTCTCGTCTAAACCTATGGGATCATGTTAGGCCCCTCTACAATAACCCCTCTTGGTTTTTTCTATCTCAGATGCATTTTTTTGTGCTGGCGAATTTTCACTCGGGGAAATTTTTGTCAAATATAAGTAGTTGAAAGTTGCAAAGTGGTGCAACTTTCGTTATGTAGGTAGTGTGACCAAACATACTATTCCAACGCATCTGGGTGGATACATTTATGCTAGGTACGATCTTTTCTCGAACCCAAACACGCAGAATCACTCTGAGCTACGTTCAACCAGATCGATCATTTAAGGGTCCAAAGCTCAAAATGGTTGTGAACTTTAGCATACCATTACTCGGACACCGCGATGCTTAGAAAATTCTTATCTGAACCTATGGGATCATGTTGGGCCCCTCTACAATAACTTCTCTCTATTTTTTCTATCTCAGAGGCATTTTTCTATGCTAGCAAATTTTCACTCGGATAAAAAATTGTCAAATGTAGGTAGTTGAAAGTTGCAAAGTGGTGGAACTTACGTTCTATAGCTTGTGTGACCAAACGAACTAATCCAACACATCCGGGTGGGTAGTTTTACGCCAAACACAATCCTTTCTCGCACCCAAACATGTGAAATCGCTTTGAGCTACATTCAACCGGATCGATCCTTTAAGTGTCCAAAGCGCAAAATGACTGCAAACTTCAACATGCCATTACTCGGACAATGTGACACATAGAAACTTCTCAACCGAACCTACGAGATCACATTGGGCCCCTCTACAATAATGTCTATCAGTTTTTGCTATCTCAGAGACATTTCTTGTGTTGGAAAATTTTCACTTGGAGAAAAAGTTTTCGAATGCAAGTAGTTGAAAGTTGCAAAGTGGTGCAGCTTTCATTCTGCAGTTTGTGTGACCAAAAGAACTATTCCAATGTGTCCAATTGGATACGTTTACGATAGGCATGGTCTTCTCTTGCAACCAAACATGCAGAATCACTCCGAGCTACGTTGAACTGCATCGATCCCTTAAGGGTCCAAAGCGCAAAATGGTTGCGAACTTCAGCATGCCATTACTCAGAATCCACAACATTTAGAAACTTCTCGTCTGAACCTATGGGATCAAGCTGCTACCCTCTACAATAATATCTCTCAGTTTTTTCTATCTCAAATGCATTTTATTGTACTGGAAAATTTTCACTTGGAGAAAAACTTGTCAAATGCAAGTAGTTGAAAGTTGCAAACTGGTGCAAATTTCATTGTGCAGCTCCTGTGACCAAATGACCTATTCCAATGCATCTAGCTGGGTACATTTATGCTAAGAACGGTCCTCTCTTGCACCCAAACATGCGGAATCACTCCCAGCTACATTCAATCAGATCGATTTCTTAAGGGTCCAAAGCGCAAAATGGTTGTGAATTTCAACATACCATTACTTGGACACCACGACGCTTAAAAAATTCTTGTCTAAACCTATGCGATCATTTTGGGCCGCTCTACAATAACCTCTCTCAGTTTTCACTATCTTAGAGTCATTTTCCTGTGCTAGCGAATTTTCACTCGAGGAAAAAGTTGTCAAATGCAAGTAGTCAAAAGTTGCAAAGTGGTGCTAGTTTTGTTCTGCAACTCATGTGACCAAACAAACTATTCTAACATGTCCACATGGGTACTTTTACACTAGGCATGGTCCTCTCTTGCACGCAAACATGCGGAATCGCTCTGAGCTATGTTCAACTGAATCGATCCCTTACGGGTCCAAAGCACAAAATGGCTACAAAATTCAGCATGCCATTACTTAGACATCGTGGCACTTATAAAAATTCTCATTTGAACCTACAAGATCATGTTGGGCCCCTCTACAATAACCTCTCTTAGTTTTTTCTATTTCGGAGGCATTTTCCTATGCTGGCGAATTTTCACTCGAGGAAAAAATTGTGAAATGCAAGTAGTTGAAAGTTGCAAAGTGGTGCAACTTTCATTCTGTAGCACGTGTGACCAAATGAACTATTCCAATGAGTCTGGGTGGGTACGTTTATGCTAGGCATGGTCTTCACTTGCACCCAAACACACGGAATTGCTCTGAGCTACGTTCAACCAGATTGATCCCTTAAGGGTCCAAAGCGCAAAATGGTTACGAAATTTAGCATGTCATTGCTCGGACACCGTGACTCTTATAAACTTATTTTCTAAACCTACGGGATCATGTTCAGCCCCTCTACAATAGCCTCTCTCAATTTTTCTATTTCAGAGGTATTTTTTCTGTGCTAGAGAATTTTTACTCGGACAAAAAGTTGTCAAATGCAAGTAGTTGAAAGTTGTAAAGTGGTGCAACTTTCGTTCTGTAGCTTGTGTGACCAAACAAACTATTCCAACACATTTGGGTGGGAGAGTTTATGGTTGGAATTGTCCTCTCTTGCACCCAAACCTGTGGAATCGCTCCGAGCTACATTCAACCAGATCGATCTCTCAAGAGTGTAAAGTGCAAAATGGTTGCAACCTTCAGAATGTCATTACTCGGACACCACAATGCTTAAAAAATTCTCCTTTGAACCTACGGGATCACATCAGGTGCCTCTATAATAACTTCTCTCAGTTTTTAATATATTGCATGTGTTTTCCTGTGCTGGCGAATTTTCACTTAGAGAAAAAGTTGTCAAATGTAAGTAGTTGAAAGTTGCAAAGTGGTGCATCTTTTGTTCTACAGCTCGTGTTATGAAATTAACTATTCCAATGCATCTGGTGGGTATATTTACACTAGGCACGATCCTCTCTCACACCCAAACACGCGGAATCGCTCTGAGCTACATTCAACCGGATAGATCCCTTGAGGGTCCAAAGCGCAAAATGGGTGTGAACTTCACCATGCCATTACACTGACACCGCGATGCATAGAAAATTATTATCTAAACCTATGAGATCATATTGGGCCCCTCCACAATAACCTCTCTCGGTTTTTTCTATCTTGGACACATTTTCCTGTGCTAAGGAATTTTCAGTTGGGGAAAAAGTTGTCAAATTCAAATGCAAGTAGTTGAAAGTTGCAAAGTGGTGCAAATTTCATTCTGTAGCTCGTGTGACCAAACGACCTATTCCAATGCATCTGGGTCGGTATGTTTATGCTAGGCATGGTTCTCTCTCGCATCCAAACTTGTGGAATCGCTCTGAGCTACGTTCAACTAGATCGATCCCTTAAGTGTCCAAAGCTCAAAATAACTACAAAATTCAGTGTGTCATTATTCAGACACTGTGATGCTTAGAAACCTCTTCTCTAAACGTACAGGATCATGTTTAGCCCCTCTACAATAACCTCTCCCAGTTTTCTCTATCTCAGAAGCATTTTCCTATGCTAGTGAATTTTCACTCGAGAAAAAAGTTGTCAAATGCAATTAGTTGAAAGTTGCAAAGTGGTGCAACTTTCATTCTATAGCTCATGTGACCAAACAAACTATTTCAACACATCCAGGTGGGTACATTTACGCTAGGAACGGTCCTCTCTCGCACCCAAACATGCAGAATCGCTCTGAGCTACGTTCAACCAGATCAATCCCTTAAGTCTCCAAAGCACAAAATGACTGTGAACTTCAGTATGCCATTACTTGGACACCGTGACACTTAGAAAACTATAGTCTAAACCTACAAGATCAAGTTGGGCCTTTTTACAATAACCTCTCTCAGTTTTTTCAATCTCAGAGGCATTTTACTGTGTTGACAAATTTTCACTCGGAGAAAAAGTTGCAAAGTGGTGTAACTTTCATTATGCAGCTTGTGTGACCAAACGAACTTCTCCAACACATCCAAATGGGTAGGTTTATGATAGGCACGGTCCTCTCTTGCACCCAAACACACGGAATCACTCTGAGCTACGTTCAACTGGATCGATCATTTAAGTGTCCAAAGCACAAAATGGCTCCAAACTTTAGCATGTCATTACTTGGACACCGCGACACTTAGAAACTTCTCAAATGAACCTATAGGATCACATTGGTCCCCTCTACAATAACATCTCTTAGTTTTTTCTATCTCGGAGGCATTTCCTATGTTCGCGAATTTTCACTTGGGGAAAAAGTTGTAAATTGGTGCAACTTTCGTTCTGTAGCTTGTGTGACCAAAAGAACTATTCCAACATGTCTAGGTGGATACGTTTATGCTAGGCACGATCCTCTCTCACACCCAAATGCATGGAATCACTCCCAGTTACGTTCAACCAAATCAATCCCTTAAGGGTCCAAAGCGCAAAATGGTTATAAACTTCAGCATGCCATTACTTGGACACTGGGTAGCTTAGAAACTTCTTGTCTAAACCTACGAGATCACGTTGGGCCCCTCTACAATAACCTCTCTCGATTTTTGCTATCTTAGAGGCATTTTCCTATGTTGGAAAATTTTCCTTTGGAAAAAAATTATCAAATGTAAGTAGTTGAAAGGTGCAAAGTGGTGCAAATTTTGCTCTGCAGCTTCTGTGAGCAAACGAACTATTCCAACACGTTCAGGTGGGAAGGTTTACGCTAGGCATGGTCCTTTCTCACACCCAAACATGTGGAATTTCTCTGAGCTACGTTCAAGCAGATCGATCCCTTAAGCTTCCAAAGCCCAAAATGGTTGTAATCTTCAGCATACCATTACTCGGACACCGCAATGCTTAAAAACTTCTTGTCTAAACCTATGGAATCACGTCGGACACCTCTACAATAGCCTCTCTTGGTTTTTTCTATCTCAGACATGTTTTCTTGTGCTGGCAAATTTTCACTTGGGGAAAACATTATCAAATGTAAGTAGTTGAAAGTTGCAAAGTGGTGTAACTTTCATTCTACAGCTTTTGTGATGAAATAAACTATTCCAATGTATCTTGGTGGGTACATTTACGCTAAGCACAGTCCTCTCTCACACCCAAACACGCGAAATCGCTTTGAGCTACATTCAACTTGGTAGATGCTTTGAGGGTCCAAAGCGCAAAATGGCTGCGAACTTCAACATGCCATTGCTCGGACACCACGACGTGTAGAAAATTCTCATCTAAACCTTCAAGATCACATTGGGCCCCTCTACAATAACTTCTCTCGGTTTTTGCTATCTTGGATGCATTTTTCTATGCTGAGAAATTTTCAGTCATGAAAAAAGTTGTCAAATGCAAGTAGTTGAAAGTTGCAAAGTGGTGCAAATTTTATTATGTAGCTCATGTGACCAAATGACCTATTCCAATGCATTCGGGCTAGCATGGTCCTCTCTCACACCCAAACATGTGGAATCGCTCTGAACTATGTTCAATCGGATCGATCCCTTAACTGTCCAAAACGCAATATGGCTGCAAAATTCAATGTGCCATTACTTGGACACCATGATGCTTAGAAACCTCTCATCTGAATCTATGAAATCATGTTGGGCCCCTCTATAATAACCTCTCTCGGTTTTCTCTATATCAGAGGCATTTTCTTGTGCTAGCAAATTTTCACTCGAAGAAAAAGTTGTCAAATGCAAGTAGTTGAAAGTTGCAAAGTGGTGCAACTTTCATTCTGTAGCTCATCGGACCAAATGAACTATTCCAATGTATCCAGGTGGGTACATTTATACTAGGCATGGTCTTCTCTCACACCCAAACATACAGAATCACTTTGAGGTACGTTCAACCAGATCGATCCCTTAAGTGTGTAAAGCACAAAATGGCTGCGAACTTTAGCATGCCATTACTTAGACACCGCGACACTTAGAAAATTATTGTCTAAAAATACATGATCATGTTGGGCCCCTCTACAATAACCTCTTTCATTTTTTTCTATCTCAGAGGCATTTTCCTATGCTAGCAAATTTTCCCTCGGAGAAAAAGTTGTCAAATGCAGGTGGTTGAAAGTTGTAAATTGGTGAAATTTTTGTTCTGCAGCTTGTGAGACCAAAACGAACTATTCCAACGCATTTGGGTGGGTAGTTTTACACTAGAAACAGTCCTCTCTTGCACCCAAATACGTGAAATCGCTTAAAGCTACGTTCAACCAAATCGATCCTTTAAATGTCCCAAGAGGAAAATGGCTACAAACTTCAGCATGCCATTACTCAAACACCGTAACATTTAAAAACTTCTCAACTGAACCTACAGGATCATGTTGGTCCTCTCTAGAATAATCTCTCTCGATTTTTTCTATCTCGGAGGCATTTCCTGTGCTAGCAAATTTTCACTTGGGAAAAAAGTTGTCAAATGCAAGTAGTTGAAAGTTGCAAAGTGGTGCAACTTTCCTTCTGCAGCTTGTGTGACCAAAAGAACTATTCCAACGCATCCGAGTGGGTATGTTTACACTAGGCATGGTCCTCTTTTGTACCCAAACATGTGGAATTGCTCTGAGCTACGTTCAACTACATCAATCCCTTAAGAATCCAAAGCGCATAATGGCTGTGAACTTGAGCATGTCATTACTCGGACTCCACGACACTTAGAAACTTCTCGTCTGAATCTATGAGATCATGTTGGTACCCTCTACAATAATCTCTCTCATTTTTTCTATCTTGGATGCATTTTTACTATGCTGGCGAATTTTCACTCAGGAAAAAACATGTCAAATGCAAGTAGTTGAAAGTTGCAAGGTGGTGCAAATTTTATTTTGCAGCTTGTATGACCAAATGACATGTTCCAATATATTTGGGTGGGTATGTTTACGTTAGGAATGGTCCTCTCTTACACACAAACACATGGAATCACTTTAGCTACATTCAATCAGATCGATTCCTTAAGGGTCCAAAGCGCAAAATGCCTGAGAAATTCAGCATGCCATTACTTGGACACCATGATGCTTAGAAACTTCTTGTCTAAACCTATGCAATCATGTTGAGCCCCTCTACAATAACCTCTCTCGGTTTTTGCTATCTCAGAGGTATTTTCTTGTGCTAGCGAATTTTCACTCATGGAAAATGTTGTCAAATGCAAGTAGTTGAAAGTTGCAAAGTGGTGCAAATTTCATTGTGCAACTCGTGTGACCCAAAAAACTATTCCAACACATCCATCTAGGTACGTTTACGCTAGGAATGGTCCTCTCTCACACCCAAACATGCAGAATCGCTCTGAGCTATGTTCAACCAGATCGATCCCATAAATGTCCAAAGTGCAAAATAGCTACAAAATTCAACATGCCATTACTTGGACATCACAACACTTAGAAACTTCTCGTCTAAACCTACAAGATCATGTTGGGCCCCTCTACAATAACCTCTTTGGTTTTTCTATTTCAGAGGGATTTTCCTGTGCTGGTGAATTTTCACTCGAGGAAAAAGTTGTTGAATGCATGTAGTTGAAAGTTGCAAAGTGGTGCAACTTTCGTTTTGCAACTCGTGTGACTAGATGAACTATTCCAATGAGTCCAGGTGGGTAATTTTATGCTAGGTATGGTCCTCTCTCACACCTAAACATGCAGAATCGCTCCCAGCTATGTTCAGCAGGATCGATCCCTTAAGGGTCCAAAGCGCAAAATGGCTACGAACTTCAGCATGCTATTACTCAGACACCACGATGCTTAGAAACTTATTTTCTAAACCTATGGGATTATTTTGGGCCCCTCTATAATAACCTCTCTCGAGTTTTCTTATCTCAGAGGAATTTTCCTGTGTTGGCAAATTTTCACTCAGGGAAAAAGTTGTCAAATACAAGTAGTTGAAAGTTGCAAATTGGTGCAACTTTCGTTCTACAGCTTGTGTGAACAAATGAAATATTCCAACATGTTCAAGTGGAAAGGTTTACACCATGCATGGTCCTCTCTTGCACCCAAACATGTGGAATCGCTCTGAGCTACGTTCAACCGGATCAATCCCTTAAGGGTCCAAAATGCAAAATGGTTGCAACCTTCAACATGCCATTACTCGGATGCCACAACGCTTAAAAAATTCTTGTCTAAACCTACGAGATCATGTCAGGCACCTCTACAATAACCTCTCTTGGTTTTTTCTATCTTGTATATGTTTTCCTATGCTGGCGAATTTTCACTTGACGAAAAAGTTGTCAAATGCAAGTAGTTAAAAGTTGCAAACTGGTGCAACTTTCATTTTGTAGCTTATGTGATGAAATGAACTATTCCAATGTGTCTGGGTGGGTATGGTTATGATAGGCATGGTCCTCTCTCACACCCAAACATGCGGAATTGCTCTGAGCTACGTTCAACTAGATAGATCCCTTGAGGATCCAAAGTGCAAAATGGCTGCAAACTTTAGCATGCCATTACCTGGACACCACGATGCATAGAAAAATCTCGTCTGAACCTGTGGGATCACATTGGGCCCCTCTACAATAACCTCTTTTAGTTTTTGCTATATTGGA